>PVJN01007518.1:0-69779 GCA_004026805.1 Lasiurus borealis | reverse complement strand
GGCAGGTAAAGCCCGGGGCCCCGCGCCCGCCGGCCGCCGCCCCCCGCCCCGCGCGCCGCCCCCGCCCGGCCCGCGCCCGCCCGGCCCGCGCGCCCGCCCGCCGCCCGCCGCCCCGGCCCCGCCCGCCGCCGCCGCCCGCCGCCCCGGTCCAGCCGCCATGCCGCCTGTTCTTTGTTACAGTCGCCGGCTGCGGGCGCCGCGGGCGATCGGAGGCAAAACCCGGCTGGACTTCCCGGAGCCGCTCCGGGATCGCGCGGCGTGTGGCCCGCCGCCCGCCCGCCTCTGCCCGCCCCGCCGCCCCGCGCTCACCCCGACCCCGTCCCCGTCCCCGCCCGCGCGGCCCGGGCCTCGCTCTCCCGTGGGCGCGGCGCGGGGGGCTCCTCCGCCCCCGGCCCGCGTCCTCCCCGCGCCCCCCGGAGCCCGGGTCGCCGATGCCCCCCGCGCGTGATGTCACCTCTCCACGCGGGGCGCACGGCAGGGCCCCGGGGCCTCCGCCCCCCGCGGTTAGAGAAGCGGAGGAGTCGGGGCGAGACCCCTGCACCCCGTTTCTGTGACCCCGTGGGTGGCGGCGGGAGGGAGTGGAGCCTGAGGACAGCTGACAGGTGCCGCCTGCCTGCGGGTGGGTGACCAGTGGCCGGGGCCGGGGGCCGGGGGCCGGGGAAGGGCAGGCCGGCGCGGGCAGGTGGAGCAGCAGCCGGGCCTGCGGCTCCTGGGGAGGGGGCGGTGTCCTCACGCGGGTCCGCTTTACAAGTGGGAACCTCGTGGGAATGGGAGGCCCGCCTGATGATAGTTTGGATGCCGCGTGTTTACCTTTATAGTCAGCTCTTGCGGGCGTGGATGAGGCTTTTTCCCACAAAATGCTCAGAAATTGCCCATCCAATCCCCTCACCTCTCCTCGCCCCTCTTGCCAGGGCAGATTAAAGTGGTAGAAACCATGGTGACCGGAGACAGGCGCGGACCCCTGTGTGTCAGATGCCAACCTACAAAACCCACATCTGCCGAAGCCGCTCTCCCGAAACCCCGACTCACCTGGTGCATGGGGGGGAGAAGCCAGCGCGGTCCCTGCAGGTGTTTTTAGGGATGAAAAGAAAAAAAGGAGCCACTGGTTTGGGGACACATCTTCAAAGGCCAGGAGGAGGAGGAGGACTCTGGCCTGGAGAGGGCGCGGAGGCAGGCACCGGGTGTCTGTAAGGGGGGCGCCCCCACCCAGGCACGCGTGCACACACACACACACGCACACGCCACACCGTGTTCTGTTCCCCAGCCTGCACGCCTGCATCCACATTCTCCACATTTTCACTGCTCCACTCGGCTCTCGGCCGCATTCCTTGACATCACTGCCTGCGGTGGCTGGTGAGGAAACAGGAGAGCCGTCCTCTGGGTTTGGGGAGGGAAAAGGCGGTCACACTTACCGGTCACCCCCGGGCAGCTTTGGTTCCTGCTTCTGCGGAAACGTTGCCGACAAGGAATGTCACGACGTGTTTGCTTCTGGAAGTAAAAGGGACCGTTTTGTTTTGTCTTCGGAAGACAAATACATTGAAATAACCGCCGTGGGGGCTCGTAGCTCTTCTTGGAGTAATTGAGGAAGAAGTCTGTGCGTGAGGGCACCCTCATTCCTTGGATCCCGCCTTTGTGGGGGTCAGGGAAAGAACCCTGCCCTTGTGCAGAGTTAAGGCACCTCTCAGACAGCATGTGGCTTCCCAGGGTGAGATTGGAAGCAGCGACTTGCATGCTTCCCAAGCTCCCTCTTCACACGTGTAAACTGTGGGTGACAGTTACCTGTCCAGTTTACCTCCTGGTTCCTGAGGGTGCATGCTCATTCATTTGCCCATTCATTCAACAAGTATTGATTCAATGGGCGCCCGTTACATGGCTGGCACTCCAGAGACCACGAGGGAGGTTCTGCTCGCGGACCTGATGGTCCGGAGGGAGGAAGGTACAGACAGTAAGCAATGAGACCGGGTCAGGCTGGCAGTGATGAGAGCGTGCGGGCGGAAGGCAGGCCGGCAGGTGGAGGCGGTGGTGCAGGGTGGGGTGGGTGCACTCAGGTAGTTGGGACTGGAATGGTCTGAGCAGGAGAAGCCCAGTGCTTTGAGGGGTGAGTGGAGATCTGGGGGGAGAGTGTCACAAGCAGATGAATGGCAGGTGCAAAGGCCCTGGGGTGAGAACAAGCTTGGTGTGGCCGAGGAGGAGCAAGATCAGCGTGGCGGGGGGAGAAAGCCTAGGACGGCAGCACAGCTGCCCCCCACCCCCAGGGTTTACCTGAGTGCCAGGTGGGTGCCACCGGGGGCTTTGGGCGGGGGAGGGGCAGAATCCGTGTCTTTTCAGAGACGACCCGTGGCTGACACGGGGGAATCCAGGCCCCACAAGATTCCACCGGAACTGGGGGAATGGGGAGGGAAGACGGTGGATTTCTAGAGCGAGGCAGGTGTTGCGGTTGGTTTGGTTTGGGAAGGTGTGGGGGGGGACAGGAGGTGCATGTGACAGGTGTGCAGGGGCAGGAGGGCGTTAGGGAGAATCAGGACCCTGCAGATGAGTGGCATCTTCAGACTGCCCCGCTGGGTGGGATTAACCCTTGCCCGGGGCCCAGGGTCCGGTCCTGAGGAAGGGTTCCCCTAACTGTCTAGGAGACGGCGACCCCATGCCCAGTCTCGGTGTGAGCTGAGGTCCTGGGGTGTCCACCGGTGTGTGGGTGTAGGGGGAGGGAGCCCGCTGTGGGGTCAGACCTCGGACTTCTGGCAGATGGAAGGCGCCCTCACGCTGACGGAGGAAGGGGGACCGTTGGCAGTGATGGTGTCACTGGTGAGTGGCGGGGGCCATTGCACTAATCAAGCTCTTCCTTTCCCACCGACTTGCCGGTGGCACAAGGTTTCCGCGCTCACATGTACACACATGACGACGGGGCAGAGTTGAACATTGGCCCAGGATCTGGGAACCGCCCGTGGGGAAAAGCCCTCCCTGCCTCGCTGGACACAGCTCCTGTGCGCGGCTGTGCCCGAGCCTGGCTGTGTTTGCTGTTGTGATCAGTGGGGTCTCAGTGGTCGCCACGGTAACTCAGCCCAGAAGAGATCAGCACGCCCCGATGGCCGTACACAATCAAGACCCGTTAGCTTCCTGTGCCTGTGGGCAGTGTGGTCGGCAGAGGCGTCCTGGGCAGGAATATGTAACGCTGAGTTCAAGATCGGCAGTGTTGGCGATAGGAGGTCACAGAGAAAGAAGTGCCAGGAGCTTCCCGAGAGCAGAGAGCCGGTTGGTGCTTTCACAGCCGGTGGCAGTGGGCATCACACGCAGGGCTGCGAGCCCAGGGGACGTGTTTAGAAGAGTGACATGTGCTGTTATTTTAAGAAGCCAGTACTGATGCTGGAAGTTACATTCCTTGCAGCTGTTTGAACCCGGGATGCCAGTTTAAGCGGTCTGCTTACGTGCAGGCAATAGCATTTGGTAAAAACACTTCTGCAGGAATATTAACAAAACTAGAGGCCCGGTGCATGAAATTCCTGCATGGGGCAGGGGGGATCCTTAAGCCCAGCCTGCTCCCTCTCCAATCTGGGACCCCTTGAGGGATGTCCGTACATCCCTCTCACAGTCCAGGACTGCTGGCTCCTAACTGCTCGCCTGCCTGCCTTCCTGATTGCCCCTAACTGTTTCTGCCTGCCAGCCTGATCACCCCCTAACCACTCCCTTGCCAGCCTGTTTGCCCCTAACTGCCCTCCCCTGCCGGCCTCTTCACTTCTAACTGCCCTCCCCTGCAGGCCTGGGTCCCCCCCAATTGCCCTTCCCTGCAGGCCTGGTCATCCCCAACTTCTCTCCTCTGCCGGCCTGGTCACCCCTAACTGCCCTCCCCTGCAGGCTTGATCACCCCCAACTGCCCTCCCTTGAAGGCCTGGTCCCTGCCAACTGCCCTCCCCTGCTGGCCATCTTGTAGTGGCCATCTTATGTCCACATGGGGGCAGGATCTTTTGACCACATGGGGGCAGCCATCTTGTGTGTTGGAGAGATAATCAATCTGCATATTATTCTTTTATTAGATAGGATAGAGGCCTGGTACATGGGTGGGGGGCCAGCTGGTTTGTCCTGAAGGGTGTCCTGGTTCAGGATGAGTGTTCCCTTGGGGTGTGGGGTGGCCTGGTTGAGGGCCTCCCCCTCCTCTCCCCTCCATCCCCCTCCCCCCCACCCCACCCCATGACCCAAGCTGAGGCCCTGGTATCTGGGATTTTTCTTCTACAATTGAAACTTTTTAGCCTGGAGCTGAGCCAAGCCTTCTGCTTGCACAGCCATTGAACTGTGTTGCCTTAAGTGGAGGCCTGGTCTGTCAGGGTGTGCAGAAAGCTTGGCTTCCTCCATTGCCAGGGGTAACCCAAGTCTCTCTCCTGCTCTCTCTCTGGCCATAGCCATCTTGGTTGGGTTAATTTGCATACTCGCTCTGATTGGCTGGTGGGCATGGCTTGTGGGTATAGTGGAGGTACGGTCAATTTGCATATTGCTCTTTAATTAGATTATTAGATAGGATGTTGGGTGGTGTCAGGAACCAGGCATCGGGTGGGGTCCAGGGCCTTGGGAGGGCCATCGCTGGACTGGGGCATGGGCTTAAGAGATGATGGGGTAGGTGCTGGGTGCAGAGGGAGAGAGGACAGGGGCCAGCCCGGTGCCCCCTGCAGTGGCTTTGGCTGGGAGAAGGGGGTGCGGAGGGGCCGAGGAAGGAGCTCCCAGGGCGTGGGAAGAAGAAACAGACGAGGAGACCGCAGAAGACAGGCTTTCCAGAGGGAGGGGGCGGCCTGTGGGGCTGTGGCCCAGGGCAGGAGCTGGTGGGGGGCGTGTGGCAAGGAGAGGTGCTTTTCCAGTGAAGAGAGAACGGGAGGTGAAGCCGCGGGAGTTCTCCCCAGGACGTTTGCAGTGAAAGAAAACAGAAATGGGGCAGCAGATTCGGGGGCGCACGAGTGGGTGCTGGCGTGAGTAACCTTTCCTTACTGAGAGGTGCCCTACGTTACTGGCTGCATTTGACTTGTTGATGTCCAGGAACTTACAGCCGCAAGTGTTGATATATTGCAGGTGTCGTCAGAACACCCTGTTAGCTGGCCTTCTGCCCTTGCTGGGCTGGAAGCAAACCCCTTAGAGGTAGGATGTCCTTACATCGTGCTTCCTGTGAGGGGACTGTCACTGCCCACTTGCTCTGGGGAGAAGGGACTGTACCTGCTGCACTAAGAGTAGGCCTTTGAGAAGGAATAGTCCAAGTGTTTTGTAACTCTGAAGGCCTTTGGCCTGTTGTTAAGTTAAAAAAAAAAAAGTATGCTAACAAGTTATAGTAAGTTTGTCTTTTATTGTGCCCAAAAACATAAATATAATTTTAGCACCTTATTAGTCAAGAGGTTCTCACTAGGCCACTCCAGTTCTATTAGTTGATCCTGTTATCTAGATCCCTTATATCCCTTTCGGGTCTGTTTTCTCCCGCACAGCTGCCTCCTCTGGACTCGGCTCCCTGACACGTCTCATTCTCTACATGCTCCCCATCCTCAGGCGGAGGGTGCAGGAGGACCTTTTCAAAGCTCCCAGGATGCTTAGTTTTAAAATTTTGTGTCTGTCACTCAAGGCCTATCCTATATAATAAAAGGCTAATATGCAAATTGACTGAATGGCAGAATGATCAGTCGCTATGATGTGCACTGAGCACCAGAGGGGCAGACACTCAACACATGAGCTCCCTCTGGTGGTCAGTGTGCTCCTCACAGGGGGAGCGCCACTCAGCCAGAAGCCAGGCTCACGGCTGGCAAGTGCAGGGATGGTGGCAGGAGCCTCTCCCACCTGCACAGCAGTGCTAAGGATGTCCGACTGCTGGCTTAGGCCCGCTCATGGCTCCTGGACCACGAGAGGGCACAGGCCAGGCTGCGAGAGCCTCCTCAACCCAAGTGCACAAATTTCGTGCACCGGGCCTCTAATTATTTGATAAGAATCAGTGCTCACACCCCCCCTCTTTTTGTTACATAAAAAGATGACTGCCAGTTAAAGCTCTAATCAACATTATTAAGTTTGTTACCTCAGTTTTCATTTTTAAGATGACAGAGTATAGACCTCTCTCTCCCCTCTGCTCAGAAATCTCTCTTAAAGAACAAGACATGAAGATCAGAAATGTAGATGTTGTCTTTGATGAAACTAAGATGTTCAGGAAGAAAAAAACAGAAGAAATAAAAGAAATAATACAATAAAATTTTCAGGCCCGGCTGGCATGGCTCAGTGGTTGAGCATCAACCTCTGAATCAGCAGGTCATAGTTTGATTCCCGGTCAGGGCACATGCCTGGGTTGCAGGCTCAATTCCCAGTGTGGGGTGTACAGGAGGCGGCCAATCAATCTTTCTCATCATTGATGTTTCTGTCTCTCCTCCCTTCCTCTCTGAAACCAATAAAAAATATTGTTTAGAAAGAATTTCTTTTCAGGCTAAAAGACATGACTGCCTGTGTGCCAACCAGTGCTCAACATTAAAACAGACCATGAAATGTGAGGTCACTGCAGCTAAAATAAAAATTCTAAGAGATTGAGGGGCTTGAGAGTCGCATACAAAGGTTGCTGGCTAGAAAGACATAGATTTTTATTGCAGGACTTCTCAGGGCCTTCAATGTGCCATGATGTGTCAGAACTCCCGCATGGGAATTGCAGTGTGTCACCCAACATTCATCTCTACCCACCTACCTCCCCCGGCGTGGCCCTCACAGAGTGTCTTTCAGAACAATTGTGCAGCACATTAGTGAAAACCACTCTTTTTTGTGTGTTTTTTACTTCCCTCTTCATTATTTTTTTTCTTTAATGCTTTTAATATCGTCACGAGGGCATGCAGCCACTGGGACACGTCTGTCTTGATGAAAAAGTACCCTGAGCCCTCAGCCAGGCTGGCTGCTCGAATTAGGAGGGGCTCGAAGTATCAAATACAGCCTGCACTTTCACGACATAGGATGAGCAAATTACAAATGAGTTTTAACATGAATCACACGTTGGGATATGATAATATGTGGGATATGTTCTCTTAAATAAGATGTTACCACAATTACATATGTGAATCCCGGCAAGACTTTTTGTAGACGGGATTGTTCTAAAATGTGTGTGGAAGGGCAAGGGGCCAGAATGGGTGGAGGGATTTCGAAAAAGCAGGGGAACCAGTCTACCAATTACAAGACTGCCTGTAAAGTGATGGCAATCAAGACTGCACCGACGGTCTCTGCCAGGAGTGGTGTTGGCGCAGGGATAGATGCAGAAATCAATAGAGCAGAAGGGAGGACCGGAAACAGCCCCCCGCAAACGTGCCCATCTGCTTCCGGACAAAGGTGCCAGAGCGATTCCGTGGTGCTGACGCAGCTGGACATCTCTAAGCATCAACATGAACTTGGACTGTGCCCTCCCATCTCACGCCAATTTTAATCAAACTGGATATTAGGCTTACATGTGAAATACAAAAAGGTTAAGTCTTTCCTAAGAAATGTAGGAGAAAGCCTTTGGGACTGAGAGCCTAGTGCAAGGTCTTAGATGTGGCACCAAAATGGGAAAACTAAGTTGGATTTCATCACAATTGTGAAGAGGATGAAAAGACGAGCCCTCACCGGAGAGAAAATATTCCACATAGATGTAGAAGGAACTTTGAAAACACAGCGATCAAAAACCCAGGCAGTCCACCTGGAACCTGGGCAAGAGACACGAAGAGACATTTTACTGAAGAGGATTTACAAGTGGTAGTACGTCGAGAAGGTGTTTAATCTCATTAGCCACCAGGGGAGGAAATGCAGATTGAAACCATCGCCAGAGACCACTGTGCCTCTGTGAGAATGGCCACCTAAAAACTGAACCAATTGCTGGTGAGAAGCGGGGGAAACCGCATCTTAAAAACTAAACAAACAGCACGGCCACGTAGCTCAGAGGTTGAGCATCGACCCAGGAACCAAGGGGACATGGTTTGGTTCTTGGTCAGGGCACATGCCCGGGGTTGCGGGCTCCATCCCCAGGAGGGAGCGTGCAGGAGGCAACCGATCAATGATTCTCTCTCATTGGTGTTTCTCTCTCTCTCCCCCTCTCCCTTCCTTTCTCTGAAATCAATAAAAACACACAAAACGAAATATCCACTTAACGTGTGTATTATGTGGCATTGACGCGGCTCTGACTCCTGGTGACCCTCTGAATGAGTGACAACCACAAGGTCCTGTAGACTCATTCCTGTGGCTTTTTTATGGCATCAGTTCATCTCTTATGCAGTCCTCCTCGCTTCCTGCTGCTTTCCGTCTTACCAATACCCACTTAACACGGGGTCAGAGAGGCATTTGTGGGCATTTATCCCAGGGGAATAACCACTTATGTCCACAGGAAACCCTCTGCCCAGTTGTCTAAAGGCTTTATTTGTGGTAGACAGAAACGGGGAAATCCTGTGTCTTCCGTGGGCGAGTGGACGGCCGTGTCCTAGAATATTATACAGCAGCAAAAAGGAACGAATTCTTCAGACACGCATCAACCTGCATGCGTCTGAAGGGCATTATGCTGAATTAAAAAAAAAAACAAAAAAAAAAACTAGTTTCCAAAGGTCACAAATGTCTGGGTCCATTTATATGGCATTCCTGAAATGAAACATGACTGGTAGAGACAGGGGTGGCGGGGAAAAGGAGGTGACTGTAAAGGCGACACAGATGGAGGTCCTCCCAGCAGGATGGTCCTGAATGCTGATGGCAGTCCGGATGCATGAGCCTGCACCTGTGATGAAATGCACACAAGTAGGTGCACACGCTGTGCCGAGGCCAGTGTTCCTGTCTCGATAGCGACCTGTCCTTGGCGCTGCTGTGACGTGAGCGTTTCTATATTATACACACAGTCATGTAAGACACAGCCTCGGGGAAAACGGGGTGAATGGCACATGGGACCTCTCTGTGCTATTTTTGAAACTCCCTGTGAATCTGGAATATTTGAAAACTTAGTAACAGCCGAGCTGATCCTCCCTGTGAGGCTCACCTTGAACTTCTCTCGGGGAGAGGTGCTCTGCACCCTGAAAAGGCTCTGGCGAGTCAGCCAGGCCCGTAGCACATGCCCAGGAGGCAGCCCTGTGGCCCCTCCTCTGCCTCCCTGTGTCATGTATGTAAGTGGACAGGGATGGCCTGGGACATCCCCGCCAGGCTATCAGATAAAGGGTCTCCGTGTCACACACATAGCAGCCTCCTGGGAAATGCTGGTTTCTTTCCTTCTCTTTAGCTACCTGTGTTTTAAAATGAGCAAGTTTTCGTTTTCCAACGTCTCAAAGCTGATTACTTTTTCTACAGCCCAGCCTCTGTAGATCACATTCAGAAGTCATCTTTTACCACCTCACATCCATTAGGATGGCTACTATTTTTTTAAAAAAAAATCAGAAACTTATAAGTGTGGGAGAGGAGGTGGAGAAAGTGGGACTCCACGCGCTGTTGGTGGGGATGGAGTGTGGAGAAGCCGCATGGAGGGTCCTCCAAAAGTTCAACGTAGAGCGGCCATATGACCGCCACCCCACGTCTGAGTATGCACCCCAAAGCCCTGAGCGCAGGCTCTCACAGAGGCATGCGTGCATGCGTGTCCGCAGCAGCAGTGAATCATGGTGGTGAGACCACGGCAGCAACCCAAATGGCCAGCCCCAGAGGAGAGACAAACAGTGTGCCCCATCCCGACAGTGGGGAACGTGGTTCAGCCTTAAAAAAAGGAAGGGCGGCCCTAACCGGTGTGGCTCAGTGGATAGAGCATTGGCCTGTGGACTGAAAGGTCCCAGGTTCGATTCCGGTCAGGGGCATGTACCTTGGTTGTGGGCACATCCCCAGTAAGGGGCGTGCAGGAGGCAGCTGATGGATGTTTCTCTCTCATCGATGTTTCTAACTCTCTATTCCTCTCCCTTCCTCTCTGTAAAAAAATCAATAAAATATATTAAAAAAAAATAAAAAAAGGAAGGGCGTTCTGGCACACGCTGCAGCGTGAACGAACCTGGAGGACAGGATGTGAGAGAAGTGAGCCAGTCACAGAGAGACAGTACTGTCTGTGCAGGACGGACTAGAGTAGCCACATGCCTATTAACTGAGCTTTTGCACATGGCCCGTGCACCTTCTGCCAGCGAGTGAGCTGGGCTTCCTCGCCCTCCTGGGACCCTGGCACAGCCCTGTCTGCCGGGGCCTGGGTGCGAGGGTCTGCGCTGGGATTAATGGGTGTCCCCGGACTCTCAGCTCACTGCTGGGTGAGTGCAGGCTTTAGAACCGCTCATAGCTGGGGTCCTTTAAACACCGTGTTTTTACTAAAAATGTGTGCAAAGCTCCCAATAGTGTCAGGAGATTTCTGGGCTGTCCACGCCGCAGGTGGCGGTGGGGCCTCTTCCCAACTGGCCCCCAAACTGCCCACCTGAGGTCTGGGTCTGGCGCCACGGCTCCGTGCCCCTGGAGCACAGCCCTCACCGGAGGGATGGCACGGGCCTGATGCTCAGGCAGCCGCTGTGCGGAACCTGGAGGCCACCGTCCTGATGACCACGGGGAAGCCTGTGCACATTGCTCTAGATTTTACCCCCTTTTTGAACGTGTGGGTTTCCCTGGGCGCTGAGGCATTGGCCAGCTTCTCTCAGGAAGCAGAAGAGGAGGACACGTGTTTGGCCAAGTCTGGGTCCGCCCAACAGCCCCTCTGTGTCCACCCAGAGGCCCGGACCGCCGCCTGTACTGCTGCCCCAGGAAAAGCAGTCCTGTAGCGCCGCCTGGTGGTGGTGGGGGTCCCGGAAGTGCCTGGGCGCAGGGGCGCTGTCTTATTAGAGCTGATAGAATGTGATAGAATGTTCTCCAGGGCACACTCGCCGGAAAGACTGCCCTTCCCTGTGAGAGGGTCATTGCTTGGCACGATTTGTTGACCAGCACAGATTCCTGCTTAAACCGTCTTCCCAGTGCGCGTGGCAGGAAACCCTTAAATAACCCTGCGACCACGACAGAAGACGGGCCCATGCAGCCCCCCTCACCCCAAAGGCCACGAAGGAGAAACACCTCACTCCAGGGCTGGCCTGCTCGGGGCAGGAGCAAGCGGGGGCCTCTGAGACTGGGCCCTGGGTGGCACCAGGAGGTGCTCTGTAAATACCGGGAGAGTGCTCCAAGCAGGGACCATCACTTTTCACTGGAAACGAGGAAAATGTCCAGACCTCACTGCTAATGCAACCCAGGTTCTGTTCTCTGCGTGGGAAACGCGTGTCCGCAGATCCGCGGTTTCCTTTGGACTTGGCATCTTCTGCGTGTCACTCTTCAGGCTCCAGGGGAGGGGGCGGCTTGCGGAACAGCTTGCAGGACGTGCCAGGCTGCACCCTTCCCAAACGGTGCACACGGCAGCGCGGCTCGGACGACATGGAGGATGCGGGAAGGGTTGGCTTACCCAGGTGGAGGGCGTGGGAGGGAAGGGGTCACCGTTGAGTGGCATGTTGGTGCAGGTGTATCGCACCTCATGCTTCCCCACAGCTGCACGAGCAGGTCACCCTGAACTAGGTGGGGGTCTGAGCCCAGCTGCATCGGTGCCGGGCACTCTTGAGCTGGACCTGGAGGATGGCCAGGGAACAGAAGTGACTGGATCTGACCGGTTTTGTGGAGAGCAGGGTGCCCCCCTGCATGAGGTCGTGGTTGCTTTGGTCCCAGGAGAACCAGGAGCTCCCTGGGCGGCAGGTCCTGGCGGCAGCTCTAGGCCTGGTTGCCCTGGGGGACGTCCCAGTCCAGTGAGGAAGGAAAAAAGCAGCCGTGTGGAAAGAGGCTTTAAAAAACGATGATATATTTACTTTACCCATGGAAACATGGCTGATATAAAAAGATGAATGTGTGCATTCAGAAGACTTCCTTATAGAGGCCATTCAGCTCAATTGCTTTTGTTAAAAACACTAGAGGCCCAGTGCACGAAATTCGTGCATGGGGGGGGGTGTCCTTCAACCCAGCCTGCTCCCTCTCCAATCTGAGACCCCTTGAGGGATGTTCAACTGCCCGTTTAGGCCTGATCCAGGTAGTGATGGTCAATCTGCATGTTACTCTTTTATTAGATAGGATAGAGGCCCGGTGCATGGGTGGGGGCCGGGTGGTTTGCAGGTCGGCCACACCCCCCCACAACCCAAGCAGAGGCCCTGGGATCTGGGATTTATTTATCTTCTACAATTGAAACTTTATAGCCTGGAGCAGAGGCCAAACCTTGTGCTCGCACAGCCATTGAAACGTTGTCTTAAGCAGAGGCCTAGGCCTGGGAGAGTGTGTGGAAAGCTTGGCTTCCTCCATCACCAGGGGCAACCCAAGCCTCCCTCCTGCTCTCTCTGTGGCCATAGCCATCTTGGTTGGGTTAATTTGCATACTCACTCTGATTGGCTGGTGGGCGTGGCTGGTGGGCAAAGCAGAAATATGGTCAATTTGCATATTGCTCTTTTATTAGCTAGGGTTATTTTGGGTGAGAACACATTTCAAGGCCCCAGCCCCATCCCACCATAAAGGGAACCGCCACCTCCCCCGCATGGGCCTTAAAGCCCAGGCGTCAGGAGGCCTTGAGCAAAAAGCCCGTCATTAACAACCTCTCTCTCCCTCTCGTGCCCTGACAGGTGTCGGTGATGGCTGAGGATGGCAGCGAGGAGATCATGTTCATCTGTGAGTGGCCTGTCTCCGGTGTGGCTGGTGTGGCTGGTGTGGCTGGTGTGGCTGGTGTGTGGCTGGTGTGGAGAGGGCTGTCCGGGCAAAGCCACGTGTACATTTTGTCTTTAGGAGACAGAAGAGCTGTTTCTTTTTCAGTGGAGATGGCTTTGCTGGCTTTAAAAAACATCATTTGTTCCATGAGAAATGGGTTGCCGGGTTAGTTCTAGCAAGCTCATCTTTTTTTAATATATTTTATTGATTTTTTTACAGAGAGAAAGAGAGAGGAATAGAGTGTTAGAAACATCGATGAGAGAGAGACATCGATCAGCTGCCTCCTACACACCTCCTACTGG
The DNA here is from genome assembly GCA_004026805.1 of Lasiurus borealis. Classification (NCBI taxonomy): domain Eukaryota; kingdom Metazoa; phylum Chordata; class Mammalia; order Chiroptera; family Vespertilionidae; genus Lasiurus; species Lasiurus borealis. The sequence continues at coordinate 56,832 of PVJN01007518.1, read as the reverse complement.
GGATGTGCCCGCAAACCAAGGTACATGCCCTTGACCGGAATCGAACCTGGGACCTTTCAGTCCGCAGGCTGGCGCTCTACCCACTGAGCCACACTGGTTTCGGCAAACAGGCTCATCTTTCTCAAACTCCAGCGTAGCGCCCATCGCAGGGGCCGTGGTTGATGCCACCACGTAACCCAAGGGCACAGAAAAGGACTGCCGATGCGGTCGATTTATGGCCAATGGTGGAATTGGTGACTGCGTTTACTGCCATCCCTTGGGCAGCTTCCTTCTTCGTCACCACACGGGCCTCTGCGTGCTGTGAGACGTGCGTGGAGCCGAGCCTTCTCCTGGGGCCCGTCCTGTGTGCGCACTGTGTTGTTTGTGGGGGGCCCTTCGGTCACCCCCTCGGGCTTGGGGCCGAGCAGTGTCCTACTGCTGACCTGGCTGTCTGTGTGCAGGGTGCGAGGACTGCAGCCAGTACCACGACTCCGAGTGTCCTGAGCTGGGCCCGGTGGTCATGGTCAAAGACTCCTTTGTGCTCAGCAGGGCCAGGTGAGTGAGCGCCTCGCCTCGGACTGGGTTTCCAGCGCTGCCTGGCTGACAGGGTGTCTGCATGTCGACTGCGGGGCGGGCTGGGTGTGGGGCGGGCTGGGGGCAGGGGCGGCCTGGTGTGGGGAGGGCCTAGCGGTCTCACGTCTGCACGAAGGCGGGGACTGACTTGTAGTGAGAAGGACCGTCCTCAGCCCCCAGGGCCACCTGTGATTCCCATCCCCCTGTGAACTGAGGGGCACGCGGCCAGGAGGAGCCGAGACACGTGTCAAGCTCTAGCAGAGGGAGTGCCTGTGTCTCGCTCCTGGTTCTGAGCAGCCACACGGAGACCAGACAGGGCGAGGGACGAGCTGATTGGTTGGGTTGGTTTGTGGGTTGAGGAGCGACAGCCAAGTTGCAGGTCTCTTCGCGACCTGCTATGCGAGCACAAGGTTTGGTTCTGCTCCAGGCTATAAAGTTTTAATTGTAGAAGATAAATAAATCCCAGATCCCGCCATCCTGCCGTCAGGTTCCCCACCCTGGGCCAGGTGGGCTGGGGAAGAGGCAATAGTGAGCGTAGGTGGCAAGACAGAGCCAGGGCAGCTTCTGGAAAAGCACCTGCAGATCCAGTCAGGAGGCTCGGGGGCTCTGCCCTGCCATGTCAGGGGGGCGGAACCAGGGCTGAGTGACACGCGGTAGCTCTTTGAGCCTGGATGAGGCCTTCTCTCGGTACCTCTGTGCTCATCCGCAGACAGAACAGAACAGCGTGCCTGCGAGTCACTGTGCCATTGTACCCGGTCCAGTGCCCGCACGTGGAGGCACTGTCCTCGTCTTATCAGTGCTGCTTCTAGAAGCCTCCCCCCTTCTTCTCCAGCCTCCTTCTTTCTTTCTTTTCCTCCCTGCGAGTTACTCCTCCAAACAAAGAGATCAGTATTCTCGCCTAAAGTGGAGAGTGGATCAGCGCACTCCCCCAACCTCCAGCGGCTGTCCGCGCCCACAAACCTCCACTGGGAGCGGTCTGTCCCGCAGCGGGACCCTCCGTCCTGGGGTTCCTGCAGCCCACGTGCCCTCTCCTCCAGCACCCCTTGACCTTCTCCTGATTTCCTTAAAGAGCCCGCACCCTCCCTGACACCGGCGGTCCGGCCCAGCCGGAAGCCTCCTCTGGCCTTTGGGAGGCGTGGCTCTCTGTCTTTCTCGTGGGCTTTCCACGTGGCCCTTCGTCCCGAAGCTGCCGCAGTCCTCTCTCCCTGGACTCTGCTTCAGAGTGAGAGCCACCGCGCCATCCCTGCCGGCCGGCCCATCCCGCACCCGGAGCACTGAGGGTTGGCTCTGCCTCTGGCGGAAGGAATGGTAGCCGTCCGTGGTGAGTGGCTCTCCATCGTGTGCCCCGGGTGGCCCGTGAGAGCCACTTTTCATCGAGCCACCGTCTGTGTCCTGGTGTGAGGGGCTGCCCCAGTGGATGGTGCTCAGGGACTCGGTATATTTTGTGAGTTTTTTAAAATATATATTTTTATTTTTTAAATATATTTTATTGATTTTTTTACAGAGAGGAAGGGAGAAGGACAGAGAGCCAGAAACATCAACGAGAGAGAAACATTGATCAGCAGCCTCCTGCACGCCCCCCACTGGAGACGTGCCCGCAACCAAGGTACATGCCCTTGACCGGAATCAAACCTGGGACCTTTCAGTCCGCAGGCCCACGCTCTATCCACTGAGCCACACCGGTTATATTTTTATTGATTTCAGAGAGGAAGAGAGAGGGAGAGAGAGAGAGAGAAACATTAATGAGGAGAGAGAAGCATCGATGGGCTGCCTCCTGCACGCCCCTCACTGGGGATTGAACCCGCAACCTGGGCCTGTGCCCTCCCCAGGAATCGAACTGTGACCTCCGGGTTCACGGGTCAGTGCTCAACCCCGGAGCCACACTGGCCGGCACCGGGACTTGTTTTGTTCCACGCCTAGGTCATCCCTTCCTTCCAACTTGGAAATCCGGCGACTGGAGGACGGCGCCGAGGGCGTGTTCGCCGTCACGCAGCTCGTCAAGCGGACGCAGTTCGGTCCCTTCGAGTCCAGGAGAGTCGCCAAGTGGGAGAAGGAGTCCGCGTTCCCCCTGAAGGTAACGGCTGTGCCCACGGTGCTGGGGACCCTGTGCTTTATGACCGTCCTCCGTGCCAGGGGCAGGCAGCAGAGCCACTGAGGGCCAGTGGCTCTCGGAGGTCCGGGAAACGTCCTGTGATTCTCAGCCTCACATGCACTGAGAGAGTGTGTTTGAGGTGTCGGCAGGAGGGGACAGTCCCGCCACTTGCCACAGTGAAGTGTCAGATGAGCTGCCGTCACACCGGTGCAAGCGCACATCCTTGCCAAGCTCTCTCTGGAGCAGTGATTCTCAACCTTCCTAAGGCCGAGACCCTTGCATACAGTTCCTCATTGGGTGGTGACCCCCAACCATGAAATTTTGCTGCTGTGATGCACCGTGATGTAAATATCTGCATTTTCCGATGGTCTTAGGCGACCCCTGTGAAAGGGTCATTCGACCCCCAAAGGGGTCGCGACCCACAGGTTGAGAACCGCTGCTCTGAAGGAAGGTGTCTTGTCTAGGCAGCAGAGAGACACAAGCACAAAGCTCGGCGGCTCTCACAAGCCCGTCTTTAGGATACGACAGCGTTTACATGAAAGGGAGACAACACGGGAGCAGCAGGGAGGGCTTAGCAACGGAGAGCAAGACCCGTGGGAGCGCCAGGCGGCCGGGACCCGCCGCCGTTCATGGCTCTGTCCCTGGGCCCGGCCTGGCCACGCCCCAGCAGCCGGTGAACTAGACGGGGAGGGACAGGGGGCGGGGGGCAGCAGTTACCCACAGAGGGGACTTTCCCCCAGGCCCTGAGCAGAGACCCACGTTCAGGGACAGAGGGGAAGTGGGTAGCCTCAGGTTTGGGCTTGGAAAATGGACCTCACAGGCAGATTTCAGCGCAGTGGGGAGGAGGAATGGCACGTGATGGTCACAGGGAAAGAGGGAAAGGGGAGAAAGTGAGGCCGGTGGATGCCATCCTTCAGGGACCCGGGCCACGCGATACCCAGTGTCCGAGGCCAAGCCCCTGTGAGCACGTCCTTTGTGCCCGTCTTAGTTTCTCTCCATGACTCCCTCTGAAGGTCTGTGTCTGGCATGAGCTGTGTTCGGTGCAGGCTCAGCATTGGCACCTGGGTGCCACCGGAGGGAGGGCGGGCCCACTGGGAATGCAGTTCACCCCAGGTGGGGTCCCTGGGCACCTGGTGGCCCTTCTGCCCTCCCCTCCAGTGTCCAAGGGCTTCATCCTCAGAGCGGCCTCCAGCCCCTGCAGGAAAGGCACAGGAGAAGCGAGAGCCTCCATCCTCCAGGAAGGAAGTCACAGGCCTCAGGACATAGGGGACAGGAACCCCTGTACTGTGTGGTTACTTGGAATATTTAAGCCGCTCCACCTGCTCCCTGCCTGCCCTTAACCCACAAGGAGCAGTGCTGGTGTGCCGCTGAGGGCGCACCCCGTGAAGACCGAGGGACGTGGCTCAGGCCGCCGAGCACCTGCGATAGAGCCGCGTGTCCCGATGCCCATCTGGACCACGAGGACAGCCTAGCATCCTCTCCCCCCTGGGCACGGGCGGGACTCAGGTGTCACAGCCACCCCTGGGCCAGGCCTAGAATTCAGGTGGCCCATTTCCCAGCCGAGCCACGCCTACAGCCCAGGGGAGGCGGCGGCACCGGGACCAGGTGCAGAGCTCGGCTCTCCGGTGACACGTGGGCCAGGTTCCTAACTGGGCCGTGGGCGGAACGCAGGTGACCCAACGGCCCTGAGCCAGGGGTGAGCGCAGGTGTTCCAGTTCCCACTGGGCCCAGAGCAGAGCTGAGGCATTCCGATCCCCAAGGAGGTCATATTTAGAACTCGGGTGGCCCGGTGATGCGTGGACGAGGCGTAGAGGTTGATGGGCTGTGTGCTAGGGATGGAACCAGGTGTCCTGATGCTACCTAGACCAGAGGTTGGCGAACTCATTCGTCCACAGAGCCAAATAGCAACAGGACAACGATTGACATTTCTTTGGAGAGCCACATTTTTTAAACTTAAACTTCTAACGCCACTTCTTCAAAATAGACTCACCCCGGCCATGGTATTTTTATTTTTTCTTAATATATTTTATTGATTTTTTACAGAGAGGAAGGGAGAAGGATGGAGAATAAGAAACATCGATGAGAGAGAGACATCGATCAGCTGCCTCCTGCACGCCCCACACTGGGGATGTGCCCGCAACCAAGGTACATGCCCTTGACCGGAATCAAACTTGGGACCTTTCAGTCCGCAGGCTGATGCTCTATCCACTGAGCCACACCGGTTTTGGCTAGGCTGTGGCATTTTGTGGAAGAGCCACATTCAAGGGGCCAAAGAGCCGCATGTGGCTCTCGAGCCGCTGTTTGCCGCTCACGGATCTAGACTGCTTAGCCTCTCCCTTTCCCCCCTAACACACGCTGACACCCAGACTGGTGGGTGACGGGACCCTCCTCGGCCCCCGTGGGCCTGCTCCCCCAGGTGTTCCAGAAGGACGGGCACCCCGTGTGCTTTGACACCTCCAACGAGGACGACTGCAACTGGATGATGCTGGTGCGGCCGGCGGTGGAGCCCGAGCACCAGAACCTCACGGCCTACCAGCACGGCAGCGACGTGTACTTCACCACCTCGCGGGACATCCCCGCGGGCGCCGAGCTGCGCGTGTGGTACGCGGCCTTCTACGCCAAGAAGATGGACAAGCCCATGCTGAAGCAGGCCTGCTCCGGGGGCCACGGTACGTGGGGCCTCGCCGTGGCCGCGGCAGGAACCCGGCCTTAGCGAGGGAGTGTGCTGGCGAGCTGGCTGGGCGTGGGGAGAACGGGGGGTGGTCTGGACCCCCGTGGCGGGTCTGTTCTGCTTGTGAAATTCCCAGCTGGTGGACGGTTAGGGCTACCGGAGCCAGCCCCCTGCCGGTGGGAGGTTGTGCCTCTTAGCTCTGCGGCAGTAAGTCCTTCCCGCTCTCCGCACGGTGACAGACTCATCCTCGGAGGTGGCGCCTTGTCTCTGGTTTGGGCAGAGGAGACCGACCGCAGAGGGGGAGGAGCCTGCCTGGTCCCTGCGCAGGAGACTGAGGCATCTGGCTCCCGGGTGGGGCTGTCACCTTGCAGCCTCCTCCAGAATCGGGGTGTGTGCATCCACTTGCGTGTGCACCCGTGTACGTGTGTGCAAAGAAATACCCCATGACAGTCACACATGCGATGGGCTGATGTTTCTGTTGGAAAAGCCAATCCAAGTGCGTATCTGACAAAGTGGAGTCCAAGAAAAATACATAAATCAAAGTGGAGTGACTAAATAAATACAGTGGTACCTCGAGATACGAGTTTAATTCATTCCGTAACCTTGAGGCGTGGGAAACTATGAGATGCTCAAGTTGCCGTAAACTGTGCAGCCGGCCAATCTGCGAGATTACTCCTATCTCAAACGTTGCTCGACGGCTCATATCTAAAAAATCTCATATGTTAGGGCATTCATATCTCGAGGTACCACTGTAAGTAAAATGCTGTCTTCGCCTTAAGAAAACCTTTCCTGCCTGGGTGTCTCTGTGGCACGGGTCCTTTCCGTGGCCCTGACAGACCCCGTGACACGGCTGGCACCAGGCGTTGTTGACCTGTCCGGGGTCACGGAGCTCTTTCTGACCTGGTCTCCTGGTGCCCTGATTCCCTGTGGCACAGGTAGCTGGCGCCCTGTGTGCCTGGGAGCAGCCGGACGGCATGTCAGCAATTCGGGTTGTTAGAGGCTGACCTTGTCATTTGTGTCCTGGATGATGGCACAGCCCTCACGACTCTCAAGGTCAAGGCCAACGCAGAGCCGGGGCCACTTAGTGGAGTTGCCGTTGTCCTGTGTCTTTACCAGCCGGAGAGCTCCTTCTTTCACCCGGAGCTGATTGTGGAGACGATCGGTTTTAATGACATCAGTCCTAACCACTCTCATCCAGGAATATGGGGTGGCTGGTTCCTCCTCTGTGCTTCTGAGGACGGGGGGCACTTAGTAATCATGTCAGGACAACCAGCGTGAACCAGAAGGCAGGCTCACCCCAAGCAGCGCTGAGTTAGGTCCTCTAACATTTTAGAGATACTTTTTCTGGTTTCCTGTTCTGAGACAAATGGCAAGCAGGTGTTTCTGGAAATGCACCGGAAGCTGTTGACTGCTCTGACCTATGGGGAATTTGGTTGTGTCTGTAGGATGCATTTTTTGCTCGAGGTTGTATGAAGGATGGGCCGGTCTCATAGACTGACTTCTTGGAAGAAGACGCGTTTCTGTGCCTGAGACAGACCCTGCCTCGGGCCGCAGTGGCTCTCGGAGCCCCGTGTCCTCACCTGTGAAGTGGGGACATGCCGAGAACAGCGCGGTGCCTGGCCATTGAAAGTGGTCCCCGGGCCATCGCTGTTGTCATTGCCACCTGTAGGGCAGGTGGTTTTCTGCTGGGCTGGCCTTCATGGACCGATGAACTGCTGAGGGTCACCTTGTCTCTCTCTTAAGCTGCAGGCACCCCGGAAAACAGCACCCCGGTGGAATCAGAGCCGAGCCAGTGGGTGTGTAAAGTGTGCTCCGCCACCTTCCTGGAGCTGCAGCTCCTGAACGGTAAGGCGGGGCAGCAGGGAGGCTGTGGGGTCAGAGTTCAGACAGCCCCACGTTGAGGTCACTGTGACAGGCTCTCTGCACCCCATCCCTTTGGACAGCAACATGCGTGGTATCAGAAGCTCCCTGGCTTTCGTGAGCCTCTAGACCTGTCTCCCAGTCCTGTGTGCCTGCGAACCAGCCCCGCCCAGTCCCCCCTTACCCAGGGCCTCCCCAGCCCAGTGCCTCCCCAGTTCGTGCTTTTACGCTTTGGCTTAAAGTGCCTCTGCGTATCTGGCATCACCAGGTGGTCTTCTCCTCGTAAGCTCAGTAGCATATGACAGTGGGGGAGGGGAGGTCTGTATTTTATCTTTCCAAGTGTTTGCAGCCAGGTGTGCTCGTTTTACCTTGTTCTGCGCAGCTGAACTGCGAACCCCTCCTCTGACGTGTGTCACACAGGGCTGTGTTTGTGTGTAATTTTCTTCTTCTCACTGGTTCTTGAGGGCACTCACCCAGCACAGTGCCCCTCCCTATGGGACAAATGAAGGCATAGCGGCCACTTCATACGCAGCGCCCGAGTCAGCCCGGTGGAGCTTTACCTTGGGAAGAATCAGTCCTGGCTCAGTGAGCACTCAGGTGCCCTCTGTCACCTGTGTGCGTTAGTCCCACCTCCCGTCAGCCCACCCTCCTCCTCCCTGCTGGTGCCAGCTAGACTGTGGCCTCTCTCGTCCACTTTTCCTGTCTTGGGAGGCCTCTGAGGCCCTCTGCAATTGAAAATAAAGCACAGTTTTTGTTGTTTTTTGCTTTTATGCAGTGTTTTTAAAGACATGATGTTTATCACAAATTGAATGTTTCTCTTTTCCTCTTAGAGGTTACACTTTTAAGTAATCGTGTTATGTATTTATTGCGGAAGAATTAGAAAATGAAACTAAGCTTAAAGGTGAAAAGCGAAATTGCCTAGACAGTTGCCATCAAGAGAGACCACACTGACACAGCCTCTCAGTCCTCCGTGTAAAGTCTGTGCTCAGACTTCCATTTGTACAGAACTGCCCTGCTTTTACCACCTGACTGACTTTATTTTTTTATTTTTATTTTTTTTACATTTTTATTAATTTTTTACAGAGAGGAAGGGAGCGGGATAGAGAGTTAGAAACGTCAATGAGAGAGAGATATCGATCAGCTGCCTCCTGCACGCTCCCTACTGGGGATGTGCCCGCAACCAAGGTACATGCCCTTGACCGGAATTGAACCTGGGACCTTTCAGTCCGCAGGCCCACGCTCTATCCACTGAGCCACGCCGGTTTTGGCCTGACTGATGTTAAATACTAGTTGTGCTTGATGCGTGGGAATGCTATCTTTTCTAAAGCAGCGGGAATACAGTTTACCCCTGCAGAGGGCGCCCTGTTAGCAAATAAAACTGAACCCAGAAACAAGCAGTGGGGGAGGGGGGACACTGACGGCTCCCCCGTGCCCCTCCCTCCCTCTCCTGCAGAGCACCTGCTGGGCCACCTGGAACAGACCAAGAGCCTCCCCGCAGCCAGCCCGCAAGAAGGGGCTCCAGAGAAGGAACCGGAAGGGTCTCGGGCGGAGCCTCCCGCGGTCTCCAAGAGCGTCAGCGCCACCAAAGAGCAGAAGAAAAAGCCTCGAAGGGGGAGAAAACCCAAAGCCTCGAAACCGGAGCAGAAACCAGAACAGCCGCTGGTCATCATTGAGGACAAGGAGCCCGCAGGTGAGGGCTGGCCGTGGGGGCGGAGCCAGCAGGTGAGGGCTGCCTGTGGGGGCGGAGCCAGCAGGCTGTGCTCTGTGGACCTCATAGGGTCTGAGGGGTGAGACTTCCTGCAGTTTCCCTGCTGTAAGCAGGCCAGGGCCGGTGAGGGGGCAGGAGCCTCTCAGCGATCCGGCCACTAGCATTAGGAAGGCTGTGGGAGGCATGTGGGAGGCAAGAGGGGGACCAGAGCTAATTTTTGTGTGTGAGCTTCCCATGTTCGTTTGTCCAGAGGTTTGGACCTGGTCCCTATTCTTGGGGTTGTGACATATTTGTCTCTTGTGCTTGCAATTATCCACTTTTCTTTTTCTTTTTTAAATATATTTTATTGATTTTTTATAGAGAGGAAGGGAGAGGGAGAGAGAGTTAGAAACATCAATGAGAGAGAGACATCAATCAGCTGCCTCCTGCATGCCCCACTGAGAAGGTGCCCGAAACCAAGGTACGTGCCCTTAACCGGAATCGAACCCGGGACCTTTCAGTCTGCAGGCCGACGCTCTATCCACTGAGCCACACCGGTTTCGGCCGGTTATCCGCTTCTGAACATACTCAAGGTGGCTTGTCTAATAACAAATTTAATATTTCTGAGTCTCCGACGCCCCCGATTTAAGACATTTTAAGGTCCCAACATGTGTGAAAATGCTTTGGTTTGGGCTGGGATTGGAATAGTGCTAGGACTGCATGGTTTTAAAAAAGCATCACCATTTATAACCTAGTTTTGAGTTATGAATACCATTCTGACTTTCCCTATATACAGATAAATATGCAGGGTCTACACTATCGCTAGTTTCCCTTCCTTTTGCGAACCATGTACACCCGGCCCGGCTGCGGTGCCCCGGGCGCGCCGTCTCGGCTGGCTGTGTTCTGTCCCCTGCCCGGCCGTGACGGGCGGGCCCCTTCTCTGTGCGCAGAGCACGTGGCGGAGATCATCACCGAGGTGCCGCCGGACGAGCCCGTGCCCGCGGCGCCGGACGAGCACATCATGGAGCTGGTCCTGGGGAAGCTGGCCACCACCCCCAGCGAGGCCACGTCAGTGCCAAAGTGAGTCCTGCCTCCGCGCTGGGGCGGGAAGCAGGGGGGGAGGGTGGGGAGCGGATTCGCGGGGAGGGAGGGCCCCATGCGGAGTCTGCTTCTCGTGGCGGAAGCCGGTGAGTGTGTTTCTGAGCGAGCAGCAGGAACACTCTGCGCCCGGGAGCCTAATGGTGCGTCTACCGGGAAAGCAGCTTGAAAAATATCTTCATTGTGGTGACATAGACATGACATGAAATTCACCACCGTAATCATTTTTAAGAGAATAGGTCAGTGGCTTTAAATACATCCACTGTCTTTATCTTCCTTAAACGGAAACGCCGTACTTATTTAATAATCATTCCTTACCCCCTGCCCCCGCGTGTCTGAGAATCTGAACACAGAGGTGCCTGTGTAAGTGGAGTCACACAGGGTTGGTCGCTCTGTGACGGGCTTGCTTCCCTCAGCATGATGTTCTCAAGGTCCACGTGTGGCCGGCCGGGTCAGAATGGCCTCCCTTTTCGGACTGAGTAACAGTCTCTGTGGTACGGACCATGGTTTATCCATTCCTGCTTCTGTGGGCATTGGGGTTGCCGCCCCTCTTGCCTGTCTGTATATATAAAAGAGTAACAGGCAAGTCAACCAAACGGCAGAACGACCGGAATGACCGCCCGGCCTGTCGCTGTGAGGTGCACTGACCCCCTCTTGGTCCCTCCCACCAGCTGTCAGGCTCTGATCACTCGATGGCAAGTGGGGACCTGGGGGTGGGTGGCAGTGGGGGGTGGGGCCAGCTGCAGCATCTGGGAAAGATGGCCCTGATCACAGGCCAGGGCCTAGGGACCGTACCCAGGCGTGAATTTTGTGCACCGGGCCTCTAGTTCTGAACACTGCTGCTGCAATAAAGCAGTTTTTTTATTTGAATTTCTATAAATTGCATCCCTTACTTTGTGTGTTTCCTTTTCCTTTCAGTGAACAAGGAAACTGTTTGTGTTTTGTTGTCATTCTGGGGAAATTATTGTCTTGAAGCTGCATAAGCTGGTGGCCATTTTTTTCTCCACCGGCTCTTTTTGGGGGTCCTCTTACTATTGTCAAAGTGCACCCAGTCCTTCTCAGGCTGGACTCCTGTGGGAATACTGAAACCAAAGTCATGTCAGAAACGCTGTTACCGGTTTACTTCTTTACAGTCTCTCTGAGGGCCCAGAGAGTTTCCATGGGGACAGTCAGAAACACACAGCAGCAGCAGCAGTTTTAAAAATCAGGACCAGGGAGAGTGTAAGACAGCAGAGGCCGCGCCCCGAGAGGGTGGCTGCGGGGACCTGGCTGCTCCAGGTGCAGCGCACATGGTGTGTGTCGCTTCCTGGTGGCAGAGGTAGACGCAGCAAGACGTGCCTCTCCTTTGGGGCCCCCTGGCTCTGGGTGATGCTGAGCGTGGCCCCTCTCTCCCATCGAGCTGGGGCCATCTGGAAAGACCCCTTTCAAGATGACTGTAACCTGGAGCTCTTTCCCCGCCTCGAGCTCAGTCTCCCACCTCCCTGCCTGCTCACCTTCCCCCTGGCAGGTTCCCGCACCACCAGAGCGGCAGCATCACCCTCAAGCGGAGCCTGATCCTCTCCACCCGGCACGGCATCCGGCGGAAGCTGGTGCGCCAGCTGGGGGAGCACCGGCGCGTGTACCAGTGCGGCACCTGCAGCAAGGTCTTCCAGAACAGCAGCAACCTGAGCCGCCACGTGCGCTCGCACGGTGAGTGCCGGCCTCTCCCGGGGCCACGTGGCTGGGGGCCGCCCGCCCGCGTGCAGGGACGGGGCGCGCGTGTCGCAGTCCCCGACCGGCGTGTGCTTGCTGGCCCCGCAGGTGACAAGCTGTTCAAGTGCGAGGAGTGCGCGAAGCTGTTCAGCCGGAAGGAGAGCCTCAAGCAGCACGTCTCCTACAAGCACAGCAGGAACGAGGTGGGTGCCGCCGGGGTCCTCCTGCCCGCGGCGGGAGAGGCAGGCCACGCACTGGCAGGCGGCATGGGGAGAGAGCGGGAGTCAGGAGAGAGCAGAGACCCACAGCTCCCAGCCCCCCCCCACCCCCCCCCGGTTCTGCACGCCTCCGGGTGGCCCGGCCTGGCCCGGACAGGCAGCCGGAGGAGGGGCAGGGACAGGGACAGGTGGCCCTGGGGCTGTGCAGGTGCTGAGGATGCGGTGCTCTTTCTAGGGCAGCGGTTCTCAACCTGTGGGTCGCGACCCCTTTGGGGGGTCCATCGGCCCCATCACAGGGGTCGCCTAAGACCATCAGAAAACACATATTTACATTAAGATTCACCACAGCAGCAAAATTACTGTTAGGAAGTAGCCAAGAAAGTAATTTTATGGTTGGGGGTCACCACCACATGAGGAGCTGTCTTAAAGGGCCCCGGCATTAGGAAGGTTGAGGACCACTGCTCTAGGGCATTTGGGCGGGAAGGGTGAAAATTCTTCATGATCCTCAGCCGAGTAGGAGAGAAACGATGTAAATCACACACACGTGGAAGTTGCTAGGACGTTTCGTCAGGGAGCTCGTCGTGCGGGAGTCTCCCCGGGCCCCTCCCCTCGCTGACCCGCTGCCTCTGCCCAGGTGGACGGCGAGTACAGGTACCGGTGCGGCACGTGTGAGAAGACCTTCCGCATCGAGAGCGCGCTGGAGTTCCACAACTGCCGGACAGGTGAGCGCCGCCCGCGCCCAGCCCCGGGGGCGGCGTGGGAGCTGGGGGGGCGCCGGAAGGGGGTGCGGGTCGGGGTAACAACCCCACCGCTCGCGTGGCTTCCGAGCAGCCAGCAGCCGGTCTAGAGACAGAGGGAGCCGTCCCGGGTCTACAGGAACTTTCGTTCCCACTTCCTCTTGCGCATGCCCCGCACTTGAGATCGCACACGTGCCATCCGCGCTGAGGGTGGCGAGCAGCCGTGTCGGACATGTGCGAGGACCACGCGAGGGAGAGCGGTGGGAGGTGGTGCCTGCAGGGACGCTCTCTCCCTTGTCGGAAGGGGCTTCTACATGGAGCTGCCCGTGTGCAGACCATGTTGTCCTGAGTCCAGTCTCCAAAAGTGACGGGGAACCTCATGTCCTCGTGCCGAGGGGGCCTCCCGGGGTCTGGGCAAGCATGCTGGGCCCTGTCTCTGGGCACGCGGGCAGCTGGCGAGCACACGTGTGACAGCCATCCCCGGGGACAGCCCACGGAGCAAGCCCCCCTGTCCCCACTGCCCTCCCCGTGCCCGGTGGGTGACTTGCCTTCTCCCTCTCTCCAGGAGCCCTAGCACACCCGGGAGAGGGGGGGACGCGTGGCAGTCGGCTTAGCGACCTACCAGGTTAGCCTCCGATCCCGATCCCTTTCCTGTTGACCCTCTGTGTGCGTCACTGTATCTCTGTGCGGGCTCCCGGCCAGGCGGGTCTCTGGGGAGCCGGAACCGGCCTTAGCAAGTCCCCATACCCACCCATCCCCGGCCCCTCCGCAGCCAGCGCTGGCCCGCCCGCAGCGCCCGCTGTGACCCTTGCTTGGCTCGTTGTGTGTGTGTGTGTGTCGTGTGGAGGGTCCTGTCCGGAACCAGCATGTCGCGTCCACGGCGCCCTGTTCCCGTGGTGGGACTATTCTGGGTGGCAGGCGAGTCCGGTCTCACCTGCGCTCCAGCTGCTCCGCAGCCTCCGTGTCTGTGGCTTTAAGTGGCCGTGGCAGCTTTTGGAGGAACTTCCAGTGTGCCCACACCTGCACCCTGAGCCCTGCCCCTGCTGCCCCAGCCCTGGGGCAGGTCCCCCGCCGTCCCCATGCCGCGCCAGCTGCCAGCCAGCCTTAGCCTGGACGGTTGTTTTGAGTTGGACGACGCCCGTGTGGCCGCCGCAGGAACGGGCGGGCTGGCAGGGTGTCGGGAGCATGAGTGGCACTGTCCGGTGTTTGTGAGGGACTCGGGGTCCAGGAAGAGGAGGTGTTCCCTGTAGCTTCTCTCTGGACACAGGTGAAGCCAAAAGTGACAGGAGTCAGAGCCCCAGGAGCTACAGGTTGGTCAGAGTTCTGACAAAGCAGACCCTGCCTGGTCACGTGGAAGCAACAGCCGCAGCTGAAATTCGCCTTCTCTTTTCTGAGATGCTCTTTCAAAGGGCAGACGTTTTGGTGGAAAATAAAGGATTAGCCTGGAAATGGAGCTTATTTGCAAAATGCAGTACAGTGGTACCTCGAGATATGAGTTTAATTCATTCTATAACCTTGAGGCGTGGGAAACTAAGACGCTCAAGTCGTGGTAAATTGGTGGGTCGTGTGCAGCCAGCCGATCCATTCGATTACTCCTATCTCAAATGTTGCTCATATTTCAAAGCAAAAATCGCTCGCTTGACGGCTTGTATCTCAAAAATCTCGTATGTTAGGGCACTCGTATCTCGAGGTACCACTCTATTTGCATACTATTAGGCCTTTTTATGGGCTCACATAGGAAAATGTGTGTCTCCCATAGACCACTAAGCCAAGAATCTGCCCAGTGTGAGGGAGACTTGGAAACGTGGAGTCTGCTGGCTTTCTCTCATGCTTCCTCTCAGCAGGGCCTGCCCTGGGTGTGACAGGTGTTGGTGTAACTCTTCTGAGTGGTTCCTGACCTGCCCTTGACCATCAGACTGTGCTAGTGAACAGCAAAGGTTCACATCCAGGCTCCCATGCCGGTCGGCACCCCTGGAAATCTGCCGAATTATCTCTGGGTGACTCTGCGCCCACACCCTCGCTAGAACCCAACTGATAGACCTCGGTTCTCGGTCGCTGCATTTTATTAAAACACTAGAGGCCCAGTGCACGGATTCGTGCATGGGTGGGGTCCCTCGGCCTGGCTGCTGATCGGGGCCGTGGGAGGTTGGCCGGCCAGGGGCAGGAACTGTGGGAGGTTGGCCGGTTGTGGGGGTTTGGCTGTGGGAGTGCACTCACCACCAGGGGGAAGTCCCTGCATTGAGCGTCTGCCCCCTCATGGTCAATGTGCGTCATAGCAACTGGTCGACTTGTTTGGTTGTGCGGTCACTTAGGCTTTTATAGAGAGCTAAATGTAGACCTCAAGGGCACCAGGGTTATTAGTAGAGAGAGGAGTTGTTGGAGCCAATGCCCATCTGCATTCCCAAGCTGGTGACTGGATGCCACACAGCAGGCAGGACAGCCACCCTGAGTGAGGGACGTCCGACAGCCTGTCCACTCCTTCTATCTGGGCAGAGGCTACAAATGATTTCTCACCATATGCTAGAGGGACTCCTGAGAGGGGCGCACTGTACCCTCCACGCTAGCGGGGTGTCTGCCCGGAAGGTGGCTCCCCTGTGCTGTGAGCACCTGCCCAGGAGGGGGGTCACCTGGGTGGTTGTGCAGCCCGGGGAGGGTGGGGTCTCTGTGACCTGATGGGACCGCCCAGGAGCGGTGCGGCCTCCACAAAGCAGAGGCAGACGCCCTTGGCCTGGTGTCCATCCCTCAGAAGCCAAGCTCAGGAGAGTCAGCAGAGGGGAGACTGCCTTACTGGGGTCACTGAGTTACCTGCAGTATAAAAATCAATGCAGTGAGTTGCTAAGGAACCAGGTGGACTACTACATAGCCGCCGAAATAAGCATGGACATGTTTTGCATACTCAGCACACATACTGCATACGTGTGTGTGTGTGTGTGTGTGTGTGTGTGTGTGTGTGTACAGGGGTCATGTAGATGCACCTGAGCTGCACATTGGGGTCACCTAACCGCCCCCCCCCCACACACCTAGACATTTTGGTTGTCACACTGGCTGTGTGTGGGGGGGAGGGCGGGGAGGTGCAGGACATCCACAGCACCAGGTGGGCCCCACAGAGGACGATGTGGCCCACGTGTCGCCAGGGGCCGGTCTGAGACGCTGGGTGTGTGTGTGTGTGTGTGTGTGTGGTGGGGGGAGCAGGGGGTACTGAAACGCACCTCGGGCTCCGTGTACGGCCCAGTGAGAAGCCGTCAAATCCACGGGAGAAAACAGCAGGGTGCGCAGCCTCGGGGGTCTGTGTGTTTGGCAAACGTGTGCTGACGCCAGGAGCAGGGCAGCGGGCTGCAGCCCCGGGCCCAGAAACAAGGATGACATGAGTGTCCTGAGGCCTCCCTCTGAGGGGGGATGCCCCCTGTGACCCCCCCATCATGTCCACCTGCAGGGGGACCCGGTGTGGGCTGGCGCTCCAGGAGGGCCGTGGGCAGTGAGGGCTGCCTCTAGGGCAGTGGTTCTCAACCACTTTTACAGGGGTCGCCTAAGACCATCGGAAAATGCAGATATTTAACATCACGATGCATCACAGTAGCAAAATTTCATGGTTGGGGGTCACCACCACATGAGGAACTATAGGCAAGGGTCTCGGCCTTAGGAAGGTTGAGAACCACTGCTCTAGGGCTTGTGCGGGACAGACCCCGGGATGGGGTGGGGTGAGGGGCAGAGCACAGAACAACACTGAGAGAGTCGGGCCTGTGATCCCTGAACCAAGGGCAGAGTCCGGGTGGTCCGGGCACACACACACGGCTGGAGGGGTGTTAGTGCCAGGCAGGTGCCCCATGGCCCGCTGCCTGTGCTCCCCCAGTTCAGGCCTCCAGGGGGCGTCCTAGAGCCACAGAGGGAGCGGGTGGGGACTGTTCAGTTCTCCGGGGAGGCCTGTGGTTCCTTGGGGGGAATCGTTGAATGCCGTGGGGGTGAGGAGGGTGGCGGAGGATGCGGACTGGGCTTGGTGGCTAGAAGGGAACCAGCCCCCCGGCCTGTGCTGGGACAGCAGCACAGGTGACCCGGCTCCCTGGCCGTGTGGTCCTCACGCATCTCCACCCCTCACCTGCGCCCCCGGCCCTTCCCCCGGCCGCACCGCGGAGCCTGCCCCCGCTGCCGTTGACCTAAACGCTGCCTGTCTGCTTGCTTCCCGGACAGATGACAAGACGTTCCAATGTGAGATGTGTTTCAGATTCTTCTCCACCAACAGCAACCTCTCCAAGCACAAGAAGAAGCACGGCGACAAGAAGTTCGCGTGCGAGGTCTGCAGCAAGATGTTCTACCGCAAGGACGTCATGCTGGACCACCAGCGGCGGCACCTGGAGGGTGAGCGCCGGCCGGCAGGCCGAGGGCGGGCGGCGGGGCCCGCGTGGTCGCCGGTCCTCGGGCCAGAGTCTCGCCTGCCGCCCTCTGAGGGCGTCATCCAGCTGGGGCAGTGGTTCTCAACCTTCCCGAGGCCGCAACCCCTGCATGCAGTTCCTCATGGGGTGGTGACCCCCAACCATGAAATGTTGCTACTGTGATGCATCGTGATGTCAATATCTGCATTTTCCGAGGGTCTTAGGTGACCCCTATGAAAGGATCGTTCAACCCCCAAAGGGGTCGCGCCCACAGGTTGAGAACCACTGAGCTGGGGGCTTCAGCTCAGGCAGAGGGAGGGTGCTGTGTCCGTGGGAAGTGTGGGGAAAGTTGGAATGTCCTCGGTGTCCAGGAGGGAGAGAGCTAAGGAGACACGCCCTCTGTAGGATTGGATGCTGGGCATCATTAAAAAGTTTCCCAGCGAGTGTTTAGTATTCTGGCAAAATGCTTTCGACATGACAGAGAGCAGAAGGAAACTTGAAACTGCACGGGGTGAGCTCTCCGCCATGTGCATGGAGCGTGTTCCAGGCGGAGGCGTTGGGGGGACCCCTGCCTGGTTTTCCCTGGCTCCTCGTCTGTGTGCCCTGAGAGCCCCGCTGCCTGAGAGCCAGGGGATTTTATTGTAGCTGACTGCACCCCGGCCCTCATTCAGCTGGTGAATTTGAAGGATGGGTATTAGCGTCTTTAATAAAAACCTGCCTGCTTAGAGCCCTCTTCGAAAAGCCTGCCTTTCCCCGAGCCTTTTCATCGGGCACAAACACCTCCAGGCCATTCACTATAACCTTCCGAGCTGTAAAGGGAAACACTCGCTGCCCTCATATTTCCAGATGTTTCAGCTGCAAGACCCCTGTCCCCGAACCCGTGGGTGCTGCTGCAGTCTCTTCTGTCCGGGAGCCTGTGGAGCAGCGGTTAGCGCTGCTGCCCACCTCAGAGCCAGGGACGCCCCCACTCACTCTAAGTCTCCACCCTGCGGGCAGCGGTGTCCCCCGTCCTCTAAACGACACTGGGCCGCAGCACAGCCGGCCGGTCTCCCATATTCACTCTCTCGCTGGGGCGGGGGGCGTTCCAGGCGTCAGGCGGGTGAAGAGAGAAGACCTGGAGGCCAGCGGGGAGAGCCTGGTGCGCTACAAGAAGGAGCCTTCCGGATGCCCCGTGTGCGGCAAGGTACGGCCCGCGCCGCCCGCACCCGAGCCCACAGCTGTCCCTTCCCGCCGTTACGAGGCGGAGCTCTGCCCACCACCCGTCCCGGGGGACATGGACTCTCAGGGTGTCCTCAGCTGCAGTGCCCGCTCATTCGTGGCCTGGTCATTGGAATCGTTTGCTGTCGAGCTGTGTCTCCAGGGAGGGAGCGTGGGATGGGTGTTTTCTCTGAGAGCCGATTCCTTGTCTGCCTCCATCCCCACCAGCGTGGCCCATGCTCACGCTCTCTCTCCCTCAGCATCTCTGAGCCGGGTCCTTGGGCAGACAAGAGAGACAGCGCACCGGGCTGTGGGAGGGCCTGGGGCTTAGTTCTGTCTGTCGGTGCGTGTCTCCTCGGTGGCATTTCTGAGTGACCGCACCAGCCACCACCCGGCCACGGATGTGCCTGGCGTGTTCCCTGAGGGAGCGAAGCGTGATGTCCCCCGTATGAGCAGATCCATCAGGGTGTGTCAGGCGGCTCCTTAGCTCGATCTTCAATGCCCAGCAGGGCACGGCCCGTCAGAGCCGCTGGGTGCCGGCAGCCCGTGCGGGAGCCCCGCAGGGAGCCACGGAAGTGGGGTGTTCTTTGTGAGCGAGCCCCGTGGCCTGGGCTCTCCTCACTGCCTCCCACAGCGAGGACGCACCGAGTCCCCTGTGTGCCCGAGGCGAGAGGTCGGTTGCAGAGCACTTGCTGCAGGGGTCCTGGGGGTGGAGGGCGGGGTCTCAGCCACACCCAGGCCCCGGGAGCAGCTGCCAGGTCTGGACAGTGGAGAGCGATGGCCGCCGGTGACAGCCAGCGGCCACCTCGCCGGAGGCGTTGACCTTGGCAAGAGGAAACGGAGGCTTTATGGTGAGGGTTTAGGCAGAGGAGCCGGTGCCCTGAGCGGCGCCTCCACGCCCGCCCCTTCGCCCGCAGGTGTTCTCCTGCCGGAGCAACATGAACAAGCACCTGCTGACGCACGGCGACAAGAAGTACACCTGCGAGATCTGCGGCCGCAAGTTCTTCCGCGTGGACGTGCTCAGGGACCACATCCACGTCCACTTCAAGGTGGGTGCCCGCCGCGCCGTGCCCTCCCGGCAGCTCCTTGGAGGCCTCGGGCCAGTGTCCTGCCACCCGGTCAGCGTGGCCACACGCCTCTGGTCAGAGGCGGCCTCATGGCCATTTGCTGGCCTCAGGCTCCCGGTCCAGTGCCCCCCTCCAGGAGGATGGGTGCGGGTTTGCTTCCCTTCTTCCTGCCTCGAGGGAAGTGAGGAGCTGGCCGGAGCTGGGGAGCGGTGAGGAGTGGGAGCCACCGGGAGGAGCAGTGCAGATCCAGGGAAAACAGAGATGGAGGTGCTGAGGCCCCGATGAAGCTGGGCGCCCACGCTCGTCACCTGCTGCCTGCAGCTCAGTGATGGGCAGTTCCCAGCCCCGGTGCAGGCTGGGATTTCTCTGGGCAGATGCTGAGAAAGTGGGGGCAAGGCGGGAGTGTGGGAGGCTCCCCTACAGGAGCAGAGCCATGTGGACCAAGCTGGGGAGGAAGGGAGGGCCCCGGAGGGCAAAGAGCCTCGGGGAGAAGGGCTTGGACCTCACGGGACCTGCGGGTACTCGTTCTGCCACCCCCCGAGCCCCCACACCTCCTGAGCCCTGCCATGGGAAGCGGGTTTCCCTGAGCGTTAAATCAGACCCGACAGGTGACGGGCCCGCGGTCTGAGTGCCCGTGGCCGTGGTCTGTGAGCAGGTGCTGGTCCTCCTCGAGCAGTTCTCCTCCGAAAGAGGGGTGCCCCTTCTCTGCTGATAGAAACTAGGGGTTCAGAGTGAGTCAGTGTGAGAGCCCCCAGTGGAAGAGACGGAGCTGCGGCC
This sequence comes from Lasiurus borealis, assembly GCA_004026805.1. Taxonomy (NCBI): domain Eukaryota; kingdom Metazoa; phylum Chordata; class Mammalia; order Chiroptera; family Vespertilionidae; genus Lasiurus; species Lasiurus borealis. Next base: position 36,817 of record PVJN01007518.1, on the reverse strand, counting down.
CTTGCTGAAACCTCGTGCTTCAGCGGAGGGCGCAGAGGGGGAGGGGCTGGCGAGCTCTCGGGGTTCTGAGTTTGCCCCCTGGTGGAACGCGGTTGCCCTCGGTGCTGGGCAACCTGGCAGCCTCTGCGTGAGAAGGGCAGTGGCAGGGAAAGGGGACAGCGCCCTCTGCGGCCGCTGGGAGGAGTTGCTGAGACGGGGCTGACCATCCAGCGTGGTGAGGCCTCCTCCCCCCAGTGGTGGCTGCTGGCTCCTGCCGCGCTGCTCCCTCAGCTCCGGGCTCGCCCCGTGTTTCTTGCCTGTGAATGACGGCGGGCGGGACCCTTGCCGTCTTTTGCCGAAAAGCAAAGGGAACTCCGGGGCCAGCCTGGTCACATCCCACAGGAGGCCGCCTTAGAGGCCACTGAGCCACCCCACTAACAGGAGCCACCGTCGAAGCCGGAACGTTCGGTGTTCCCAAGTTCAGGCAGCACCAGGCTCACACTGGGCCCACGGGAGGGGGCCGTAGGCCCACCTCAGGGGTCGGCGCTGCGCATTACAGAATGATTGGAGTGTGAGCGGGGCCTGGGGAGTCTCCCCAGGGCAGTGGGGTGTGCAGGTGGCCCGAGGGCGAGTGTGTGCACAGGGCCCACCGGGACGCAGCGGGTGGGGGCCCGGCAGGCATCCTGCCCCACAGCGGCACCGCCTCTCCACGGGGAGCCCCTGCCGCCGGGAGGAGCGGCCGGCATCTGCTCCGCGCCACGTGTGTCCCAGTCGGGCCCGGCTTTTCCAGGACATCGCGCTGATGGACGACCACCAGAGGGAGGAGTTCATCGGCAAGATCGGCATCTCCTCCGAGGAGAACGACGACAACTCTGACGAGAGCGCGGACTCGGAGCCCCACAAGTACAGCTGCAAGCGGTGCCAGGTGACGCCCCTCGCAGTGCGGGGGGCAGGGAGGCCCGGGACCGGCTGCGGACCCCGCAGGTCCCAGCTCGGTGGGCTCAGTCCCGGGTGGGAGCCTCTTCCAGACTCAGCTTCCTGCTGGCTGCCCCCGGCCACTTGGTTCTCACTGCTGTCACGTGACCCACCTCGGGGAACCTGTCTCTTGGCTGCATGGCTGCGTTCGGCTGTGTGGCTCCCGGGGTGGGATCCGGCTCCCTGGAGTCGGCCGCATGAGGGGTCTCCCTCCCCCCTCGGGCCAGTGGCTCCCCACCACAGCCTGCCCCAGGCGCGGAAGCGGGGCGTGCTCAGTGAGGGCGGTTCTGTGCTCAGAGGCCCTGGGCCCAGCAGCGTGCTGTGTGAAGGTGGTCCCTGCATGGGCACCCCTGCCTGGGAAAGCCAGTTCACTCCTGTGGAGTGCAGGTGCCATGTTCTCTGCGAGCACCAGCCCGTGCGCCCATCCTGGGCCTGCGAGGACCCGTGGGTGTGAGGGAGGTCAGGGAGGTCAGTGGGTGGAGAGGAGGCAGGCGGGCCCCGCTGGTCTGAAGAGGAGCCGGAAGGACTGGGCTCCACGTCTCCCGTCCCCCGCTGCACAGTGTGGCCGGGGCTGCCCCTGCCCCGGGAGTGCCCTCCTCAGCTGCCAGGCTGGCGGGCTCGCACCAGCTTCCCCGCCCCGGGGTGCGCGGCGGTGCGTGCCCAGCTGTGCAGGCGGTGAGCGTGTCCCTGTCCGCAGCTCACCTTCGGCCGCGGCAAGGAGTACCTGAAGCACATCATGGAGGTGCACAAGGAGAAGGGCTACGGCTGCAGCACCTGCAACCGGCGCTTCGCCCTGAAGGCCACCTACCACGCCCACATGGTCATCCACCGCGAGAACCTGCCCGACCCCAACGTGCAGAAGTGAGGCTCCGGGCTGCGGGCTCGGCGCCGGGTGGTGCCTGCGGGCGGTGCCCGAGGGAGGTGCCCGAGGGAGGTGCCCGAGGGAGGTGCGGAGAAGCCGTGCTTGAAGGGGCAAGTCCCTCTGCTCGGGGCGCCCCCCTGGGTCCCGGGGAAGTACCTGTCCTCCTCCTCCTCCGGTCCTGCCTCGGCCCCACCCCCTGCCGGGACTCGGCATGAGCGGCACGTTATGGGCCTGAGGAGCCGCTAGATGCCCTTTTCCTGGTGATTTGGGCCCTGAAGGGCTGCAGCCGGTATCGGTGCTCTGAGCCTGCGAGAGTGTGGATGGTTATGGCCACAGCGGCCAGCTCGAGTCGCCAGAACAATGCACAGGCCGGAGGTCTGAGACCCAGGGGTCGCAGGGCTGACTCCCTCCGACGATGAGAGGGACTCTGCCGCCAGCCCCTCCCTGGCTTCTGCACGGCGCTCATTGCCCCGGTCTGCGCACGGCCATCCACTGCCTGTGCCTCTGGGCCCACACTTCCCGTCTCGTAAGGACACCAGTCCTGCTGGCTCCAGCCCGGTCCGGAGGCCTCTCAGCTCCATCACTGGTTCAGCCCTGATCTTCGATACAGTCACATTGTGGGGACCTGGGGCTCAGGCTGAAACATGGGTTTGAATTAGGGGCCACATGAAGTTCAAACAGCCCTCCAGTCTGTCTCCTGTCATCTCTGTTATTCTTCTGGTCCCGCGGTCCCCCCCCAGACGGGCCCGCCCTGAAGCTTCCGTCTGGTTTCAGGTACATTCACCCCTGCGAGATCTGCGGGCGGATCTTCAACAGCATCGGGAACCTGGAGCGGCACAAACTCATCCACACGGGTAGGCGCTCCTGTCCGGCCCGGGCCCGGCTGCACGGGGAGGCTGCCTTCTCCGCGGGCTCCGTGCCAGCGCAGTCCCGCATTGTCCCCCTCAGCGCCTTCCTCTGTCCCACTCCTCCTGTCCCGGCCACGGGGTCCGCTCCGGCACGCCCCTGCCTCCTCACCCGCTCCAGGTCCTCGGAGCCTCCTTGCTCAGAGCCCAGGAAGGCTCTGAGGAGGTGGGGGAAGGGTGCCCGGCTTCCGGCTGTGGGAGGCTGCCGCGATGCCCTCCCCACGCTGCGGGTGTTCCAGGGCTGACATGGGTGCATTTGTGGGCAGGTGTGAAGAGCCACGCCTGCGAGCAGTGCGGGAAGTCCTTCGCCAGGAAGGACATGCTGAAGGAGCACATGCGCGTGCACGACAACATCCGGGAGTACCTGTGCGCCGAGTGCGGGAAAGGTACGGTGCCAGGCGCCCCCGTGGTGTGGAGCCGAGCCTTCGGGGGTGCAGCTGCCTGCTCCCCGGTGGTTGAGAGCCTTGCAGAGCGGAGCCCTCCTTCCCTGCCTAAAGGTTGGGGTGTGGGCACTGGAGGGGGGTCAGGGGCATAGGGGCTGGGGAATCCAGGACATGGACAGAGACGGGTCTTTGGCGCGGTCTCTGTGGGGGTCCAGGTGTGGGCAGGGGGCATGGCGGGCATCACCTGCCCCTGTCGCAGGCATGAAGACGAAGCACGCGCTGCGCCACCACATGAAGCTGCACAAGGGCATCAAGGAGTACGAGTGCAAGGAGTGCCACCGCAAGTTCGCGCAGAAGGTCAACATGCTCAAGCACTACAAGCGGCACATCGGTGAGTCCTGGCGGCGCCGGCGGGCGGCCCCCGCTGGGCCTCGTGCCGAAACGGCCCGGGAGAGCACAGACCGCCTCACTGGCTGCTTCTCGCTCTCCTGAGCGCCCAGCGGGCCGGGGTCCGAGCGAGCTCTGCTCTGGGAGGTGCGGGTAGCAGCGGGCATCTGGTGCGTGTCCCCACGCATGCACACAGGCGTCCAGGCGCTGCCAGACTCGCCCGCGGGAGTTTGGCGACACTCGCCGGTTCTGCAGAGCCCGGCCCTGCTCGGCCTTTCCCTGTGGGCACGTGGGCCTCAGAAGGGACCAGGCAGGGCCCTAGAGGCGGGTGCAAGCTGACCTCAGATCCTGGGACGTCTGGAGGGTCCGTGGGCAGGGCAGTGGCTCCGTGCGCAGCCGTGAGAAAGAGTGCGGCCGTCCAAGGCGGTGAGACCCGCGGTAGTTCCCGTGGCGCTCACGGAGGAAAGGCGACCTCTGCAGCCGCACCGAGCCCGCTGTTGTAAACGTTCACATTGGGTCCGTGGGGAGGGGGGGAGGGCGCCAAGGGGCGCTGAGGTTGACACCAGAACGGAAGGAAGCTTGCCCCGCTGGTGGGATTGGGCTGAGTCCAGCCTTCCTGGCAGGCGCCTCTCACCGGGGTTCCCTGTCCCCCCTCACACGGCTGTGGGTCCTGCCACTGCCTGGCCCCGCCTACCGTGTCCTCAGCTGTCTGTCCAGCCACCGTGCAGGTCTGCTGGGGTCCCCACGCACTGGGGAGCTGGCCCGTCCTCTGCCTCACCTTCTCTGGGGAGCTTTCTTGCTCCCCCAGGACTGGGCCTGCCTCCCGTGCTGCAGTATTGCACCCCTCCACATACTGCGCTGCCCTGCCAGCCTGCACCCTCCACCCGCTGCATCACCCCCTGCTGGCGGGCGGTGGCCTCTGCCCTCCGGCCCCTCCTGCAGCCATGATAGGCCCCGGGCCCTGTGCCTCCCAGGGGCTCTGAATGTCTGCACAGGACCTTGAGCTCACTGGTCTCGTTCCGTTTTGGAGGAAATTTGTTGAAGAGGCTTTCTCGGTCCACATTCTTGCCAGTTTGGGGAGTGCATCTGTCTTGCTCCCCCGATGCTTGCTCCCCAGGTTGCAGGCAAGCAGAATGATTGCCCCAGGCTGATGGCCTGTGTGGGATCACTGGGGTAATGTAACCATTATTTTATAAGCATGGTGTCTGCCTCCCCTCGTCCGGAGCTAATGCAGAATAAAGCTCACTGAGTCGGATTCTGCTCATTCAGAATGACTGGCAGTGCCGTGGGCCCTGGGCTGAAACCGACCTGCCCCCCTTCTTAGGAAGCACCTTGCAGAGCCACCTCAGAGAGCAGAGTGTCCCAGCCACAGCTCAGTGCCTTCCAGCAAACGCTGACTCTGCCTCCTGGCCACCTGCCTTCCCCGCAGCCTCTCCAAGTCCCTCCACACCGGCCCGTGTCAGTGACAAGACTCCCGCTGCGTGTAGTTAAAGCACGAGAAACCTCTGACGTTAATGTGCCTTTTCTGCAGGGATTAAGGATTTCATGTGCGAGTTGTGTGGGAAGACTTTCAGTGAGAGAAACACCATGGAGACCCACAAGCTCATCCACACAGGTGGGCGGGGTCCGGCCTGGAGGGGAGGGTGGGGTGGAGGGGGGGCGGCTGTGTGACCTGCATTGCAGACCATTTCAGAGAATTGGGTGCCGTCCCGCCTCAATGGTGGCCCGTTGCCTCCTAAACATCAGCCCGTACAGCTTTCAAATATCTGTTCCTAAAGCTTCAGTTATTGGAGCCAGGACGGGCTCCACGCTCAGCGCGGGGGGAGGCCACGGTCCCACTCGCCTCAGGCTGTTTGTCCCTGTGGCCTGACCCGGGGACGGTCCCAGCAGCACAGGCAGAGGGCGGAGCGGCCTCCTGCGATCCTGCAGGCGAGGGGGCAGCCTCGCTCATGACCTGTGCTTGTCTTTTCCTCTCTCTCTCTCTCTCTGTGTGTGTGTATGTGTGTATGTCTGTGTGTATGTGTGTATGTCTGTGTGTGTGTGTGTGTGTGTGTGTGTCTGTGTGTCTGTGTGTGTGTGTATGTCTGTGTGTGTATGTCTGTGTATGTCTGTATGTGTATGTCTGTGTGTGTGTGTGTGTGTGTGTCTGTGTGTAGTGGGCAAGCAGTGGACCTGCTCCGTGTGTGACAAGAAATATGTCACCGAGTACATGCTGCAGAAGCACGTGCAGCTCACGCATGACAAGGTGGAGGCCCAGAGCTGCCAGCTGTGCGGGACCAAGGTGTCCACCAGGGCCTCCATGAGCCGACACATGCGGCGCAAGCACCCCGAGGTGAGCGTCCTCCTCCCTGTCCCCCTACACCTCCCCCCACCGGCCCGGCCCCTCTGCCTTCACTCTGCCTGGGTGACCTTCTTCTGACCGGAGGCCCCACCACCCTGGCTCACGGGTCTGTCTCCTTTGCAGACCGCAATGCCTCGAGGCCGGGCCTGGGTCTGAGGCTCCCTCTGCATTGCAGCACCTGCATGTGGGAGGGGGGGCCCCAAACGAATAGAGAGATGAACCTTGCTTGGTATTTGCTCAGGTTCCAGGTTCATTTTCACTGGAACTACCACACGATGGGAGGAGAAGCCTCCCCTGGCCCCGATCTTTCCTTGGGTGGTTAAACGTGCAGAGCGGGAGTGTCTAGGTGATGACGGGCGGGTCACAGGGTAGCCTTGAGGACACCGAGGATGAACTTGGCGGAAGCCAGCAGACTGGCTCACCTGGAAGCCAGTTCTAGAGGAAGGTCCAGGGCGTTAATAACTCACTGCGCTTTCAAAGGAAGCAAACTGGAAGGAACTGCGGGCAGCCAGCTCAGATCACCAGAGGGAGAGCAGCGAAAGGTGTCACGAGCAGACACCTCAGCTTTGGCTGCGTAAACCACGTGATGCTTAGAAGTGACGGCATTAACGAGCAGGCCAGCTGGAAATTGCGTGCGCTATGCCCACCATTCACAGACACCGACCTGACCGTAGAGACGATGAGCATTCGGTGTGTACGTGTGAGGCAGTGCGGAAAGGACCTGGCTCTGGTCACAGAACAGCAAAAGGCGCCCCTTCACTGAGTCCCAGGGACGCAGGCGCCAACGTGGCAGTGCCACCCTCCACCCACGAGAGCGGGAGGCTTTAGATGCTGAGAGGCCGTGCTGGCTGGCTGGCGGGGCCCGGCGGTGGCTGTCCCGTGGACGGCAGCGGGCGGGGTCTCCAGGGCTTTAGGATCGACACTTCAGACACCTCCACGCCGAGCCAGAGGAAGGGGTGCCACTAGTGCTGGTGTAGCAACGTGCCTGGCTCTGTAAACAGAGTTCTAAGTAATACTGTCAGAAGGCAGATGCGCTGTGAGACATACAACATACGCCCCACGCGCTGTGCGTGTGTCTGCAACACTCGCCCTTGTCATGTCGGTGAGACAGGCGAGAACAGAGAGGAAGGACGCAGTACACAGAGGTTTCCTCCTGGGGCTGAAGCTAGGGTCACTTCTCTATGTGCTTCTCCATTTTATTTTATTTTTTATACCCAGGTGGGGGTTTATGGGAGAACAATGCAGACTCCATGTGGGGAGAGGGAGAGAGTCCCACAGACGGACTCCCACGTGAGGAGGGGAAAGGTCTCACTCTGTGTCTCCATCTTTAACCATTTCCTTTAATGAACAGAAGTCACCTTTGCTGATGGAAGAGCACAGTCAGCCTCACTGTGGGGAGGACACAGCCTCGCCGTGTCCTCGGCAGCCCGGGTCCCCAGCAGTGCCGGGTCCCCAGCTGTTTGGGGGAGGAACACTCACAGACAGGCTTCTACAGTGTCCCTGATCTTGTAGTTTCTCTACAGCGAATCCCCGTTCTTAGTAACCACCTGCCTTACACCTCTTTGGAGTGTCCGTTCCCTCTCTGCACGCGTGTCCCACAGTCTCACTTCTCATCTGATTCGCTTAAGTAACCACAGCCCAGGGGCAGCCGGCACAGGCCGGTTCATGGTGGAGGACCCCGCAGCTGGTGGAAGGGACCTGTGGCCCCGGGAGGAGCGAGCTCAGTGGGGGAAGGTGGGGGGCTGCAGTCAGGGCCAGGTGCTACCCACCTTGGGGCAAGTTAAAAAATAATGTTGTAGGTACAAATGTCTCGTTTTTGGTAATTCCTTATGGGACATGGATATGAAATAAGACTCACCAAGATTTCGCTTGCTGAAAGCACATTAGTAGACAAAAAGGGGGTAAAGACAGTGTCCCCCTCGTGCATGGGTGGGGTGGCACGCAGTGATGCCCAGCCAGGGGCAGGGGGCACCCTCCAGGCGCAAGTTCATTGCAGACACAGGAGTGAGGGCACCGGCGTGAGGGCGGGACAGGAGTGGGTGGGATTCTGGAAGCAGCTTCCAGGGTCAGTCCTGATGGACACATGGACGGCGCCCTGACCGAGGAAGGAGAGCCATCCGCTCACCATCCCAGCTCTCCCGCAGGTGCTGGCCGTGCGGATCGACGACCTGGACCACCTGCCGGAGACCACCACCATCGACGCCTCCTCCATCGGCATCGTGCAGGTGAGCAGGGAGCGGCCCCAAGGCGCGGGCGTGGCCTGGGGCTCCCAGATGCGCAGGCACCCTGGGGGCGGGGCCTCCAGAGCCCAGGCAGGTGTCAGGCATTTTGGGAAGCCCCGTTGCCCATGCTTTGTGTCTCACCTTCGTCTCACGCTCCATCTTTTGGGTCAGTCTCCTCTCCAAGAGCCTTTCCGTTTCTGTGAGTTTCTAGAACTGATGGGACGTGGAGGCTGGTGGGTTTGAATCTGCAGGCAGAGGGCGGCCCAGAGATGCAGGGCAGGGTTGGTGTGCAGCTCATGCCAGAGGCCAATGGGGGCAGAATTCCCTTTTCCCTCCCAGGGCCTTCACCTGATTGGATGAGGCCCACCCACCATCCACTGATTGAGTGTTAATGTCACCTAAATAATTCCTTCCCACAACATCCGGACTGTGTTTGACCAAACAATTGGCCCCCTCCCCCAGCCACGTTGGCACTTAACATTGACCCTCACAGACAGTTCCCAGCATAATGAGGTTACATACGAAAATTCACTTTCCAGATATTAGATGAACCTACTTTTTAAAGGGCAATACCTTCATAAAAATTTATCTTACTATAAAGAGAACATGTCACACTCTGAGCTGCTCTAAAGTCACATTTCTACCTCTTTTTTTGGAAATGGTGTTTTGAGCGCCGTGCTCAGGTGCCAGGCTGGACTGAGTGAGTGTGAGAATGCCTGTAGTGCCCCCAAACCCCCTTCCTCCCTCCCCGAGGGCAGCCCCACGTGACCAGGTTTCTTCTGGGTCTCTCTGCCACTGGACTGGACCAGGCCTCATGGGATGGCCCCAGCGGTCCGGGAGAGTGGAGGACGGGAGTGGGGGTCCAGCCCCACCCCCCCGCCCAGGGGCTTCAGCAACAGGCCGTGGTGCACCAGCTCCCAGAAAAGTGGGGGGGGGCACCGTCTGGGTCGCCGTGACGGCTGGGCCTGTTTGCTGTCCCCTGAGGAGCTGACCGCCTTGTTCCTGTGGCCAAACCCGTTTGGGTCCAAGACACTGGGGATGAGAACCTGATGTGAAACATTTGTAGCCTCAGGCCGGGCTCATCAGGACTGAAACAGTGGCTTGCAGATTTTTAAAAATATATATATCTTTATTGATTTTTCACAGAGAGGAAGGGAGAGGGATAGAAAGTTGGAAACATCGATGAGAGAGAGACATCGATCAGCTGCCTCCTGCACGCCCCCTACTGAGGATGTGCCTGCAACCAATGTACGTGCCCTTGACCGGAATCGAACCTGGGACCCTTCAGTCCTCAGGCCAACGCTCTTTCCACTGAGCCAAACCGTTTTCAGCTGGCTTGCAGATTTTGTGTTTGATGTTTTTGTTTATATTTCACCCCAAAATATAGCTTTTAAAAATGTGACTTGCATGTAACCTCTTCCACTTAACAAAAGTCCCTGGAACTGCCTCGATCTTTAGAAATAAATGCAGGAGATCAGACAAGCTGAGGCCGCTGTGTTCCTGCGGCAGCTGAAGGCCTGAGAGCCCAGCACTGACCCCGGAGGTGTCCCCGGAGGTGTCCCGGGACCACACCGGCCACCTGGGCTCCCGACCCACTGGCCTGCGAGGCGCTGAAACTCCTTTCCCGGCAGCCGGAGCTGAGCCTGGAGCAGGAGGACCTGGCCGAAGGGAAGCCCGTGAAGGCCCCCAGGAGAAGCCACAAGAGGAAGCAGAAGCCGGAGGAGGAGGCGGGGGCCCCGGTGGCCGAGGACGCGGCCTTCAGCGAGTTCTCGGAGAAGGAGCCCGCGTTCACGGGCGGCGTGGGCGACGAGACCGACTCCGCCGTGCAGAGCATCCAGCAGGTGGCTGCTTCCTGTGCTGGAGCTGGGCCCTCTCTGTGCGGGGGGTAGAGGGGGGGAGAGGGGGACAGCTGCCCTGGGCACCCCAGGGGGAGCGGGAGAGGGAGGGGGGTGGGGACCACATGTACCTGCTCCCCTCCATCTCTCATGCCCGTGGGTGCCATTTTTCACATAAGCATCCCACCTAAGCGCTTCCCAGTGTAGACCGAGAAATCACACTTGTCATTCCTTGTGAGTGGCAGCAGGACAGTGGACATCAGGAGAGCCGCGCCCCTGGCTGGGCATCAGGATGTCTAAGAGCATTTCTTCATTGTGCCCCTGCCACCCAGCCAGGGAGCGTGGACCTGCAAACCGAGGGAGCCGTCCTGAGGGGGCTGGAGGCCGGAGGACGCAGGTGGCCAGCCAGTCTGCTGCCTGAAACAGGATCTTCCCACCTGCTCCTCCGCCCCCCACCCTGTGGTTTGAGGCCCCCAAATCTCTGCCAGTGTGTCTGGTGCTGGCGGACACGTTCACGTGGTCCCCCTCCCTCTGCACCGGACAGACAGCGGCCGTCTTGCCATCCGTCCGCCGTTGTCCTGCAGCCTTGTTCGCTGCCACTAGCTTCTAGTCGGCCTTTCCCTGACCACCTCCTGGCCCGTTAGAGGGCGCATACACAGTGACCTGTCTTGCCCGCTATTCCTTTCCTCCCTCATTTTCGAGGCCGTGGGATCATTTGCTCCTCAGTTCGGCCTAAAGGCCTCTGTGCCTGTGGCTGTGTCTTTTTCCTCCTTTTCACCAGTTATTGTTTCAGGACAAAATGAGCTTGATTTCTTCTTTCACCCAAAGATGCTCCGCTCTCCCCGCGGGCTGTGCTTATTCCGGCGTGAGGGCCCCGCCCCGTCACAGGGCGGGGAGGGAACCCGCGCTCTCCCCGCTCAGCAGCTCACTGCTGCCGTTGGCTCTTCCAGGTGGTGGTGACCCTGGGGGACCCCAGCGTGACCACGCCCTCGAGCTCGGTGGGCTTGACCAACATCACCGTGACGCCCATCACCACGGCGGCGGCGGGGACTCAGTTCACCAACCTGCAGCCGGTGGCCGTGGGCCACCTCACCACCCCGGAACGTCAGCTGCAGCTGGACAACTCCATCCTGACCGTGACCTTTGACACCGTCAGCGGCTCCGCCATGTTGCACAACCGCCAGAACGACATCCAGCTGCACCCGCAGCCGGAGACCTCGAACCCGCAGTCCGTGGCCCACTTCATCAACCTGACCACGCTGGTCAACTCCATCACGCCGCTGGGGAGCCAGCTGGGCGAGCAGCACCCGCTCACGTGGCGGGCGGTGCCCCAGACGGACGTGCTGCCGGCCCCCCCGCCGCAGGCCGCCCCCCCGCCGGCCGCGCAGCCCCAGGGCCCGGCCGAGCCGCAGCCGCAGATGTACAGCTACTGAGGCGCCGGCGGGGGACGGGCCGGGGGACCCCAGGCAGGCGTCCTGTCGAGACGTGTCGGCTGGATACCAAACAGAGAAAAGAATCACCCGTGGCAGTGCCAGCAAGGTCGACGTATCTATGGCAGAATTACCTCCAAACCTCGACGGCAGGTGGCCGGAGACGTCGGCAGGTGGCAGGCGCTGCCTTAGCCGGGCCGCTAGGTGGGCCGGGGCCCCGCCCCCCGCCTTCCCCAGCAAAAGGGGGTCTGGTGGGCCCGGGTCCAGAAAGCACCACCTCTAGAGAAGCAGGCTCCCGGAGGCGGCCGGTGTTAGTAGGAGCATGCGTGGTTGGTTTCACTTTTCCTCTGGAGCGCGGTCACTGTGTCAAAACGTGGACAGTCCCCCCCGGGCAGCAGCAGCCGCAGGAAGCCGCTTTCTCCTGGCTTCTGGGTAGTTTCGGCGAGCGAGAGAGTGGAAGTTAAGGCAACACCGAGTCTCTAACTTTGAAATCTGAGCTGAGCCGAATTCATTTCACAACGTTGGGCCGAGACCAGGTGTGAGAAGATGGCGTGAGAGCACAGCACCTCCTCCGGCTTCAGGGTCATGGGGCAGGGGTCACGGGGTCGCTGGCTCACTCAGGCACACAGGCCTCTTGGCAATTTCATTGATTTTCAGGATCAGTTTTTTTCTTTTTTGACTTTATTCCAAGCATACATTATGGATTCAAGACTCCGAGGCGGCCATGGTTTGCGGGTTTTGTGTTAACAGGCTGACGTCATTTGCACTGGAGGACGGACGATGGGTCCATTTCCAGTCTACGCAACTGCCCCCGTGCCAAGGGGCACCCAGTTGTGGGCAACAAGGCAGCCTCGCGCTGCCCCCGCTGGTAGACCTGTGGATCCACCATGACCGAGGCTCAGCCCACACCCCAGAACTGGAGGAATTCACGTGTTTTCTTCTGTTTAAACTTTAATTCCAAAGGTTGATGTGGTTCAGGATCTGTTTTCCGTGCCGATTGGAGGAAGCTTGGCTGGCGTGGGTTTTCCTACGGCCCAGGGCCGCTGCTGTGTCCCCCGGGCGGCGAGGAAAGCAGAGACTGGGTCCGCCGCAGCCACTCACGTGCCCGGGAACGTGCCGAGTAGCCATCGGGTCCGTCCGTGCAGCCATCCACGTGGTGGGGGTGCGGCTGAGTCCACCCGCAGCCCACCCTCCTCCGCTGCACCCGCGAAGGAGAACGAAGCTTGATCTTTACTCTCCTGATGTGTTCAACGCCGTCCAAAACGAGAAGATCAATCTGCCTTATTTGTCCTTGCTCACTCGGTCCCAGACCCTGCGTGATTTGGGGGACCCTCTTGGGGGACTGCCAATGAGGCTGAGGATGTTTGTCATGCAAAACGAGTCTTCACAGCATTTCACTTCGTTCCGAGCGGCGAGATCCCGAGGACAGGGCTGGCGCTGGTTTTGTGCAATACACGCCTTCACGAGCTGAGGGGACCCCCCTCCCCCAGGCGGCCAGGGGGGGGGGGCCTGCAGAGTCCCCCTCCTCCGCACCGCTCGTGCAGACACTCCCAGCTCTCGCTGCGGGCGGGTGAAGGACCTGTGGGCGATTGTGTGACTTTTTAATTTATGATAATTATTTTTATGTTATTTATGTATATAACGACCTGCTTTTTACATAACAGTTTCATCCAAGGGGTTTGGGCGAGGGGTGATAGGTTTTCTAAAATATTGTCTCCGTTCTCCAAAGGTAAAGGGGGTCCAGGGACCCCCGGGATTGCCCAGAATGCCAGGGTTCCGAAGAGATTTTTTTTTTTAAAGAATCACTCACACACTGACGGTTCCTTTTTCGCATTTGCAGAATATCAAGGGCAAACGACCAAGTTAAAAAAATAAATAAATAAAAACAGACGCGAGCAAACATCTGCTAGCATTTCCCATTTCTTCCTCTTCCTGTGTGACGCGAAGGCCTTTGAAATCACAGTTTTATTTTTCTAAAGAAGTTGTGTTGGTGCCTCGAGGAAGAAGGCACCGGATGTTCATAAAGAGCCTAACGGAGCGGTGTGACCTGGTGTCCTTCCGCTGTGTGTTTAAGTCCCGGGCATAGAGTAACGCTTCTCGTTATATGACAAGTGAGAACCCCAAATAACAGTGAGATGGGGCCTGCGTTTCCTGTGGACGCATTTGGTCTGCATAGGGGTGCTGTCTGAGGGGAGGGGGTGCAGGTGTCTTAAGACAGTGGCCCTGAGTGCGTACGGAAGAAGCTGGGGAGGGAGAACCCCACGCTCTGCTCAGCCCCGCGTCATTGCACGTGGTCTTGCGCCCGGGCCACTGTTCACTGGCGGGAACGTTTCAATTTTTTAACTGATCCCAGTGGCCCGGCTGCAGCCAGAAAAGCAAATCCGCTCCGGCCTCCGTGGCCACAGGTCTGTGAATCCGTCTCGGCGGTTCAGAATTAATAAATCATGAGACTTGATTTGGGGGCCTCTGGATCTGTAACGCTGTGTCATTCTGGGCCACGAGATGGCACGAACCTTGGGGGAGTCGGGCCCCAATCCAGACACCTGACTTCCGAGCCCGGCGGCGGCGGCAGGAAGGGACTGAGCCTCCAGATCGGCTGTCCCCTGGATGTGTGTTATCTGCCGGGACACCTCTGTGTCCCACAGGAAACCGCTGTGGAGACTCCGGGCGCGGGAGGCAGCGCCACGGACTGCACGCGTGTTTCCCCGGCTCCCGTGTCCAAAGGGGTGAGGCGCTGCCGGGACGTGGCCCTTGGCTTTGAGGCTCCCTGCGACTGTTGGGAGAAGTTCGTGTGTTTCGTGTCCCGTCGGTTTGTTGAACGAACAATAAAAGGTGCTGTGACCTGTGTGTCCCGTGGCTGGCCCTCTCTCACACCGCCTGTTCCACGTAGTTGACGCATTTGACATATTTGTGTTCCTGCCGCTGACAAGTTTGATTTCTCTGCAGCCGGGAACCGGAAAACGTTTGGGTTACTCCAAATGTTCTGGGAGGTCTCTCAGGCTTTCCCAGGGGCTAAAAAAGGCCACCAGAGACGGTGCAGGTGGCATTTCTTTTCTTTTTTTAAATATATTTTATTGATTTTTTACAGAGAGGGAGAGAAAGTCAGAAACATCGATGAGAGAGAGACATCGATCAGCCGCCTCCTGCACGCCCCACAGGGGAGATGTGCCCGCAAGCAAGGTACATGCCCCCAACCGGAATCGAACCTGGGACCTTTCAATCCCCAGGCCGACGCTCTGTCCACTGAGCCAAACGGCAGGTGGCATTTCTGACGAAGCTTAGAGAGCAGTCACACACAAAAAAAACGAGGAGCCGGAAAGGGGGAAGCTTCCTCCAGGCATTTTTGGGGCGGATGGTCTGGAACCGTCTCTCATGGGCCACATATGAAATTACAGATCTGCTCTGGCTGGTGTGGTGCAGTGGTTAGAGCACCGACCTGCACATGACACCTCCATGTTCCTCTCTCTTTTTCTCCCCCATCCCTCCCTCCCTTCCATTCTCTCTAAAAGTCAATGGAAAGAATATCCTTGCAGGAGGACTAACAGTTACATATTGCGACACGTCACCCAGCCTTCTAAGGATTTGAACTCTGAAACCTCTTACACCCTTGAGTCCTAGGTTAGATCGCATCGGGTAGCAGTTCATTCTTTTAACGATCAGCAGATTCTGCGGGTCCTGCACACGGTCCACCTTTCAGAGCATCCCTGGGCAGTGGCGGGGGTAGGAGCTGTCCATCACTCGTCGTTCCCCCCTGCCCTGGACTGCTCGGTGAAGCCAGAGTACCACGTGGTGCTCGGCTCCGCTAACAGCCCTGGGCACACCCGCCTGCCAGCGGTCCTTTCGCTGCGTTAATAACAGGTGCCCGGCCCGGCCGTCGTGGCTCAGCGGTTGCGCACCGACCTGTGAACCAGGAGGTCGCGGTTCAATCCCTGATCAGGCCACACGCCTGGGTTGCAGGCTCAATCCCCACGGTGGGGCGTGCCGGAGGCAGAGGATCCATGCTTCGCTCTCATCATTGATGTTTCTATCTCGCCCTCTCCCTCTCGGAAATCCATAAGAAAGATTACAAACAAACAGATGCTGGCAGAAAGGGAGATACTGAACCACTGGCTGCCTCCTCCTCAGCTTTTATTCTCGCCTGAGCGCCTCAGCTTCAAGGGTTCCTTGCTTTGCAGTCGCAGGACCGCTGATCTGCGTGCATGGGGATGCAGTCAGCACAGTTACCGGACATGAGCTGCCTGGACACAGCTGTGCACACCTGCGCCCTGCTCCCCACAGAGCCGAGGCTCCCCCTCCAGGGGCCCCACCGCCCCAGAGGCAGGCGCTGGCACTGCCAGAGGCAGCTGGCGAGTGGCACTCCGCACCCACCCCGCCTCGGAGCCGCGCAGCCCGCTCCCTCCCCATCGACAGGTCTGCTTCCCACGCTGCTCCAGAAATAGGGAGACCCCCAGGGGCAGGTGTCTCTGCAACGGGGCCTGGCCCGCCTGTGCCTTCACAGAGAGCCTGGCTCAACACCCTCCCCAGGGAGAGGGAGGATGGAGGACCCGGGGTGTCACTGAACCCCGCCCGTTCCACGCAGGGGAGCCCCTCCTCAGGAACGCCAGAGCATCGTCCCCTCGCCTGACAGCGGGAGCGTGGCCTGAGCCAGAGTTTCACCCACAAAGGCAGGGCCTTTGGGAGGTGGTCAGTCCGGGTCGGGGGGTCCTCAGGAACAGAGCATTGTTCTCTGAAAGAGACCCCAGCGTAC
The DNA here is from genome assembly GCA_004026805.1 of Lasiurus borealis. NCBI lineage: Eukaryota > Metazoa > Chordata > Mammalia > Chiroptera > Vespertilionidae > Lasiurus > Lasiurus borealis. The sequence goes on along the minus strand of PVJN01007518.1, from coordinate 20,751 downwards.
CCCCTTCTCTCCCCCTGTGAGGGGACAGCGAGAAGGCACGTCTGTGCACCAGGAGTGGGTCGTCAGACACCAAGTCTGCCAGCAACTTGACCTTGGACTTCTAGCCTCCAGAACTGTGAGAGGTACATTTCTGGGTTTTTATATGCTACCCAGTCTGTGGTGTTCTGTTACAGCAACCGAGGGACAATGTGTGTGGGGAGGAGTGTGTGTGTGTGTGTGTGTGTGTGTGTGTGAAATGCCATATAAGTTCATCACTTGTGGTTTGTGTATCTGTCATCACCGTCAGTGTACTAACTATGTCTTTTTTAAGATTGGCTTTTTAACAAATATGTATTTTTAAATATACTACTTTTTATTGATTTTTTACAGAGAGGAAAGGAGAGGGATAGACAGAAACATCGATGAGAGAGAGACATCGATCAGCTGCCTCCTGCACATCTCCCACCGGGGATTTACCCGCAACCAAGGTACATGTCCTTGACTGGAATCAAACCTGGCACCCTTCAGTCCGCAGGCCGACGCTCTATCCACTGAGCCAAACTGGCTTCAGCCAAATATATTTTTTTATTGACTTCAGAGAGGAAGAGAGAGGGAGAGAGAGAGAAAAAAAAATCCATGACGAAAGGAAATAATTGACCGGCTGCCTCCTGCACGCCCCCTGCTGGGGATCCAGCAGACTGGCTGCTTTTCACTGCCTCACACCCTTGAGAGCTACGCAGGTGGTTTGCTCCCTTTTGCGGCTGCGTCTGCTGTGCGGATGCACGCGTTTGGGTCACCCGTCCCCGCTGAAGGACTTTCTGACTTGTTTCCAGCGGGGGCTCTGAAGACAGAGGTGCTGTGAACACGGGTGGGTTCACAGTGGTGTGTGCAGACATTGCATTTCTGCAGATGCTGCCCAGGAGGGCGAGGGCGGACTGTCAGGGGGTGCATGGACTTACCCCTGGAATGGCTGTGGGACAGACTGCCTGCGGGCGATGCCACATCGTCGTTCCAGGTGCACAGGGGGTAAGGATCACGTGTGCTGTGTCCTAAGAGCAAGACCTAAAACCTGAGATCGCAGTTTTGAGACAGGAGAAGAAGAGTTTGCTCCTCCGAGGTGCCTGGTGGAAAGGAGGGACTCCCCCCTTCACTTGAGCCTGTGTGGAGAGGTGTCCCCTCCACGCCCGGGAAAACATGCTCCCAGACGGCCAAAGCTTTGAGACGTCAGCCACGCCTGAGTGTACTACATCCGGTGGGAAGGGCCACGTGAAATGTCTAAGTCCTCACAGACCTCCACGTGGACTGTCTTTCCTACAAACTCCGCAGGGCCTCCCAGGACCGGCCTGCGAGAGACCCCGGAGGATGAACTGAAAGAGCGGCGGGCCCAGCCAGGGCGGCTCAGGGGTTGAACACAGACCCGTGTACCGGGAGGTTGCCAGTTCAATTCCCTGTCAGGCACATGCCCGGGTGTCAGGCTCCATCCCCAGAGGGGGTGGGCAGGAGGTGGCCATCCCACGATGTTTCTCTCTCAGCGATGTTTCTCTCTCTTCCTCTTCCTCTCTCTCTAAAATCAATACAAACACATGTTTTAAAAAAAGACAGTGGGGCCGAGACCGGTTTGGCTCAGTGGATAGAGCGTCAGCTTGTGGACTGAAAGGTCCCAGGTTCGATTCTGGTCAAGGGCATGTACCTTGGTTGCAGGCACATCTCCATTGGGGTGCGTGCAGGAGGCAGCTGATTGATGTCTCTCTCTCATCGATGTTTCTAACTCTCTATCCCTCTCCCTTCCTCTCTGTAAAAAATCAATAAAATATATTTTAAAAAAAAAAGAGAGAAGAACAGTGGGGATCTCCCCAAAATGCCTCAGTGGAAAAATGCCCTGGGCCTCGTGTTCGTAGTGACACAGTGTCTGTCCCTCCAGAGACCTTTTGGATGGCACAGGCTTACCTGTCTGGTCGGCTGGACAAGGATTTTCTAGCCCTGACTGGTTTGGCTCAGTGGATAGAGCATCAGCCTGTTTACTGAAGGGTCCTGGGTTCGATTCCAATCAAGGGCATGTATCTTGGTTGTGGGCACGTCCCCAGTAGGCGGCATGCAGGAGGCAACTGATTGATGTTTCTAACTCTCTCTCTCCCTTCCTCTCTGTGAAAAATCAATAAAATATATTTTTTTAAAAAAAGGATTTTTCGCCAAAACCAGTTTGCCTCAGTGGATGGAGCATTGGCCTGTGGACTGAAAGGTCCTAGGTTTGATTCCGGTCAAGGGCATGTATGTACCTTGGTTGCGGGCACATCTCCAGTAGGGGGTGTGCAGGAGGCAGCTGATCGATGTCTCTCTCTCATCAATGTTTCCAACTCTATCCCTCTCCCTTCCTCTCTGTAAAAAATCAATAAAATATATTTTTTTAAAAAAGGATTTTTCTGTTTTTTTAGGATGTGAGAGCTGACATGTGTGAGGCTCGGTTTCCAGTTGGCGGACACGTGGTGAAAGCAGCAGGGAAAGTGAACGGAAACCCTCGGACCTCAGTGACCTGCACGCTGGCTCTGGGGCAGGAGAACCAGAGTCCCTGCCTTCGCTCCGAGGTGGCATCGCTCACTGTGGGAGGAGGGGGTTCCCGGTGCCCCGGTGAGTAGTAGGACCATCCCAATGCTTGCTGTTCATGCGCCTGCCATGTTTTGTTGGCGGAGTCGGGTCTCTTTTCTTGTGTTGAAAACAGTGTGAGGACTTTTAGAGAAATTGTTTTGACTTTTTTTTTTTTAACAAGAGGCCTATACTTTTTTCTTTTTCACAGCAACAACAGCTGAAGCCGGTGTGGCTCAGTGGATGGAGCGTCGGCCTGCGGGCTGAAAGGTCTGCCCAGGAATGGAAACCCTCTGGTGGGCCAGCGGGCGCTCTACCCACTGAGCAGCACCAGCCAGGGCTCTTCTGGTTCTTTAGAAGAGCATGTGCCAGCCGTGACAGATCGGTCGTCACCGTCCCTTCACAAGCAGCGGTAAGTGACCCCTTCAGGATCCCCCAGCCCGAGTCACAGTCCTCCCCGCGTGCCGTCCATCCCCTCGCTGTCACGCTGATGGGAAGGCGGTGCTCCGGGAGATTGTCTCCTGTGGATTGCTGCCACGTTCATCATCCGTTGTTATTTCTGCCGCGCTCACCGCTCACTGTCATTCATTTTTATCTCCTGTGAACACAGCCGCGTTAATCATCCGGCTCCCACGGGGGACGGCCTTGCAAAGCACAACACCCCTCCGTCCCACGGCCCCGCTGAAGGAGCCTCTTATAACCGGCGAGGACGCGCCCCGGGCCGGGCCGGGGACACACCCCGAGGACAGCGCTGCGGCTTGCCCGTCTGGCCCAGGAATGCCTTCCAAAAATACGGGTTTTTTATCTGGTGAAACAATAGATTCCAGAAGACAGTCAGCCCATTTATTTTTCTTGTAACCAATGAAATAGTCTTGCATTATCGTTGTTGTTTTTTTTCCTTTGGTCGGATTCAATCAGGACACTAAAAGTGTGAGGTGTTTTTTGTTTTGTTTTGTTTTTTAATATATATTTTATTGATTTTTTTTTACAGAGAGGAAGGGAGAGGGACAGAGAGTTAGAAACATGGATGAGAGAGAGACATCGATCAGCCGCCTCCTGCACACCTCCTACTGGGGATGTGCCCGCCACCAAGGTACATGCCCTTGACCGGAATGGAACCTTGGACCCCTCAGTCCGCAGGCCGACGCTCTATCCGCTGAGCCAAACCGGTTTGGGCAGAAGCCTGAGGTTTTGAAGGTTTTGGAGTCACAGTCAGTCCTGCACGCTGGTGCTGCCTTTGGAATCTGAAATAAGGTGATGACTCCGCATGGATACTGGATGCACGAGTGTCCCAGACAGGCTGGCAGGTAATTACTCGGTCTTTGAAGCGTGGTCTTTAATAACTTCGATTAGCGCTGAACTGAACGGATAAGGCTGTGACATCCACACTATCGTGTCATTATGCAATGAGGTCTCAGACTGGGGCTTGAACGCTGACGTCAAGGGAGCTGGAAACCCGGGCAGGTGCCCTCGCCTGCTGCGTGCCTAGCTCGCCATCCTCCCGGCTGCCTCTGTGACAGCACGTTCTGCAAGGTGCCAGAAGGGCCTTTTCAAGTTATTCTATTTTGATGTGAAGGTCTTTTAAGGTTTAGAACGTGCATTACTTTTGTAGGACAGGGGAAATGGAAGTTCAGAAATCCAAGGTTTTAGAAAGGATTAGAATTTTTTAAAGAGAATGGCATATTTTTTATGGTTATTATTTTGCATTTGTTTAAAGAAATATATATTTTTTTTCTTCAGCAATCTCAGGCGTGTACTTTTGCATAACCACCCAATGAATAGCTTCATCCTAGATTAAAAATTCCTTGGCATCTTTATGCTGTGCAAGTGCTTTTTCTGGATATAGAGAGGAGAAAAGGCACTTACCAAAAAATCCAATATACCTTTATAGGCATTTGTCTTTCATATCGTATCATAGCTTTGGGTGATTATGGGTAACAAATTGTTTTGTATTAAACAAATTTGGGGTGGTCTCAGATTATGTAAGGAATCGGGGTGACATTGGGCTCTCGGGGTACAGAAGCAAGAAAAGAACTTAGTGCTATTCTGAAGCGTCAACTTAGAAACCTTCCTAATATTGTACTGGTGTGGGGCTTGCGGCCCTTCCTCATAAACTAGAAGCTGAATGGTCCCACACGTCTCTCCTGCACGGGACAGAATCACAATGCCCTGATGTCTCCCTCTCCAGATGGGGAGAAGGCGGGTGTGGCCCACTTTAAGATCAGGCAGGACGTGGCTTGACTCTCGGGACCTGTAATAAAATCCACCCAATTCTGCCTTCCAAGTGGGGGCCTGTCAGAGGAAGCTTTTCCCATAGAAAACGTGAGTAAGAAAATATTTTCTTCCCTGCAGTCTTTTCTCACATGCATAATCTCACACATTCTCTCTCTCCGCCCCGCCCCTACACACACAATCTCACACACACCTCAACTTGCAGATTTTCAGTTAGCAATTTTAGAATAGTTTATCTTTCGTATTCATTTAATTTGTCTTTGCAAATAAATGTTTAACGTTAGTACATAGAGTAGGCGAATCTTCTGCAATACACTTACTGGTTATGACTGCGATTTTATATTTAAGTTGCAGGGTTTTTTAATGTATTTATCTACTTTCTTAATTGCCGTTTTTATTGCAATTTTATTTTACTTAGATTCCTCCCATCTGTGCCTAGCTCTTTGCTTTGTACATGTGGCTTCATTGTTATTTACTTTTATCTCGTGTAGATTTCCAGGGAATTTAGGAATTGTATTCTTTAAGAATCTCTCAGTAAGCCATTCTTTACCGATGAGTTCGTGTTTAATTTAGGGCATGTCCTATCAGTATTGCAGCAAATACTTTGCCAGTAAGAGTTTGCTTTGGAGCCGGGCCAAAAAGCATGCCAAGTTAGTTCCTTGTACTTTTCCTATAAGCACAGATCACGTATGGAGATTTTAGACTTAAAAATATGTCATTTTATGACTATACTAGAGGCCAGGTGCACAAAATTTGTGCATGAGGGTTGGGGGCAAAAAGTGTGTGTGTCCCACAGCATAGCCTGCACCCTAACTGTCCTCCCCTGCATGCCTGGTTGCCCCCAACTGCCCTCCCCTGCTGGCCCAGTCACCCCTAACTACCCTCCCTTATAGCCTAGTAACCCCTAATGGCCCTCCCCTGCTGACCTGGTCACCCCCACTGTCCTTCCCTGCAGGCCTATTTTCCCCCAACTGTCCTCCCCTGTAAGCCTGGTCATACCCAACTGTCCTCCTCTGCCCACCCAGTCAGCTCTAACTGCCCTTCCTGCAGGCCTGATCGCCCCCAACTGTCTTCCTCTGCAGGCTTGGTCCTCCCCCAACTATCCTCCCCTACAGGCCTGGGTCCATCCACAACTGCCCTCCCCTACTGGCCACCTTGTGGTGGCCATCTTTTGTCCACATTGGGGCAGCCATCTTTGTCCACATGGGGGCAGCCATCTTGTGTGTTGGAGTGATGGTCAATTTGCATATTACCTCTTTATTATATAGGACAGTAGTCTACTCTGAAAAGGGCAAGAATAAGTTAAAATTTATCATTTGGTTAATTAAAGCCTTTGTGGCCAAAGAAGGAAAAATAGGTGAATCCCTAGAGAAGTTAAAGAATTCATCTTAAAAAAAACACACAAAAGTAATTTCTAATATTCTGAATTTCCTTGTAATGAAGACTTTGTTATGTTGTTTTCATTTGTTGGCATATGGCCTGTGATTCGATGCTGAACATTTTAGCAGAAAAAAATGTAAGGTTTTCACAACAATCACTTCTCTCTCTCCCTACCTCTGACCCTGTGCCCAGCCCCTGTGTGGGGGGCACTCCAATCTCCCACACATTTGGGCTGCCGAGGAGGGCCCCTGCCACCTGGCGCTGCCCCTCCTGGCAGGCCTTCCCTCGGCAGTGCCGGGCAGGGCACAGGCAGCCAGCTCCGCAGGCCACGCACTCACCCCTGACCACTGTGAAGGCCCATCCCAGAAGCACGGTCTGTTGGGGCTGTAGCTAAAGTACCTTACACTTTTAATAAGCAAATACTATGCAAATGTTACCGTGTTTGCTTGCAGAGGCTTTCGATGTGTTTTGCAAATTTAAGAGATAAAATCCTGAATAAAAATAACATATTATTTTAATGTTCCCAGTGACTTCTTTTTTGTTAGCCACATGAGCTGCCCCATGTGCCCGGGTCCGTGCCCATGTCTCACCTCTGAGGTGCACGGCCTTCCTTCCATCATGGTTGCTGGAGTAACTGGTAAGAGACACAGATGAGCCGAAACCAGTTTGGCTCAGTAGATAGAGCGTTGGCCTGCGGACTGAAGGATCCTGGGTTCGATTCCGGTCCAGGGCATGGACCTTGGTGGCGGGCACATCCCCAGTAGGGGGCGTGCAGGAGGCAGCTGATGGATGTCTCTCTCTCATCGATGTTTCTAACTTTCTATCCCTCTCCCTTCCTCTCTGTAAAAAATCAATAAAATATATTTTAAAAATAAATAAATAGTTAATTTAAAAGAGAGAGAGAGAGAGAGAGACAGATGAGCAGACAGACAGAGATCCTGGAGGCTGGCTTTGACCAGGGGACACTGGTCGTCACCCTGTAAAACGTGTGTGTGCAGGCGTTGAGTATTGAACCACCATTGGAGTCCTTTACTGTCTGGAGGAAAAGTGCCCGGGCAGTGTTTTATGTAAGAGACCCAAAGACCCTCCAGGCCAGTGGTTCTCAACCTTTCTAATGCCACAACCCTTTAATACAGCTCTTCATGTTGTGGTGATCCCCAACCATAAAATTATTTTTGTCGCTACTTCATCACTGTCATTTGCTACTGTTAGGAATCTTAATGTAAATCTCTGTGTTTTCTGATAGTCTTAGGAGACCCTGCTAGCTGTTCGCGACCCACAGCGGTTTGAGAACCGCTGCTCCAGGCAGGAGTGCAGAGTTTCTCAGCCCCTCAGGCATGCGGGTGTCCTTGAACTCTGCTCTGGGAGCATTGGGGCTGGGGGACTGCGCCCACGTGCCTGTCTCCCCGGGGCCTGCCCTGTCAATATTTACCCAGTTAGGTGTGCTCGCTGCTTCTCACGCACGCACCTCTGCCTCTGCCCGCTGCGGAATTGTGCACAGGTGCCAGCTAGTTGCAGAAAAAAGTATTTCCACTGGCAGGTATGTCTTTATATAGAAGCATGGAACAGTCTGCGGAATCTCAGAGGGAAGGCAGGGAGGCGGTGGGTGGGAAGAGATCAACCAAAGATCTTGTGTGCATGTATGCATGGCCCATGGACACAGGCAACGGGGTGGTGAAGGCCGGGGGTGGGGGATGGGGTGACAGGGAAGGAAGGGGGATGGGTTCAAAGGGGTCAATGAGGCAAAAAAGGGCCATATGTAATGCTTTCAACAACAAAGATTTCACTTTTTAAAAAGTGAAAGTCTTTAAACATTGATCTAAAGATGTGGAGAAAGGGAAGCTTTTTAAAAAGTCATTCATACGTTTTAAATGTTCGATTCATTGACATGTTAATGTTAGCTTACTTCATTTAAATGTTGATTTTAAATGATCAGTTTATAGTAATGTATCAATATTGGTTTGTAAATTATAACCAAGCACCACACTGGTAAGGTTAATAATAGGGGAAAGCATGGTGGGGGGGACGGGCTTGGGGGAGGAGGGGAAAATGGAAGTTCTGTCCCTTCTGGGTAACTTTCCTGTAAGCCTAACACAGCTCTAAGAAATGAAGCCTTTAGCTTTGTTAGAAAACAATTCTAGGTACATTTATATATTATTTAATGTAATATGTACACATGTATATGTGTTTACATAAAATAATAGTCTTTAAATACAGTTAATATATGTATTTATTATCTATATATGTATATTATATATGTATATATTTATGTATGTGTGTATTTGTATATAAGTAGATATGTGTACTCATTGTGTATTTGTATATGTGCATGTGTATATGTGTACATATGCATGCGTGCATAGTGTGTCTTCATGTATGTGTGCATTTGAGTATTATATATATGTATTATATATGTATGTATATATTTATGTATGTGTGTGTTTGTATATATGTAGATGTGTGCTCATTGTGTATTTGTATATGTGCATGTGTAAGTATGTGTGTACTTATGTATGTGTGCATAGTGTGTATTCGTGTATACATGTATGTGTGTGTACATGTGTGTGTATATGTGTTCGTGGTGTCTGTTTAGAGATATAGAGCAGCACTGGGGAAGATGGAAATGGTGGGCTTCCTTGGCGAGCTGTCTGTCAGCATCTGATCAGGTTCACCTACTTCTTCCACGGGTCAGCCCCGTGCTCCTAGCGCGCCTTTTGGCAGAGGCACCACCGGGTGAGGGGTGAGGGGTGAGGAGACGGGGCATTGCTGCCTCCCATCCGTTTTCTCTCTCACAAGGTCCACGCTCCTCGCCATGATGCTAGGACGCCCGCGGTGGGTGGACGAAGGGGGTGGCACAGCGGCGGACGCTGCTTTGGGGCATCAGGCCAGTGAGTGGGGGCCTCTCTCCTGCCCAGGCGCACCCAGGACGCAGAGAAAAGCACGCTGGCCTGGGGAAGGGGCGGTCTCCGGACAACGTCTCAGAGACAGGACTCATTTTGTCCTGATTCTGCCGTCGCGCCTTTGATGTCATCCCGCTTCCCACCAGATCGGTCTTACCTCTGAGCCGTGTGCTTTAATAACAAATATTGACTTTACCGTCCGCACAAGAAAAACGAGTGTTTAAAGAATGGATCGTTTGTGTAAGCCTTAAATTACAGACGAGACGAGGAGTCTCCAAGCAGGGATGTGTTTGGGGATAATGTAAAGATTACGTTCATTAGAGTCGCTTTCATCTGCGTCCCGCCAGCTTGGGAACCGTGTGTGCTCCTTCGGCACCGGGCAGCCATCTGGCCACCTGCTGGGACGGGCGGGTGACGTCCCCGCACGCACCGTCCGGAGCTCTGATGGGGAGTCAGGCTAAGGCTCCTCCATAAACATGAGCAGCCGGCTTCTCAGAGCCCGTTTCATTAGCTCCATGTCTACCTTCCACCCACAGCTTCATAACTGTCTGTATAAGTGATAAATGCCTGTGGAAAGGTGAATATGTTTTCCTTACCTTTGAAATTAATAGGAAAAAAAAAAGAAAAAAACAGCTGAAATCGGTGTGGCTCAGTGGATAGAGCGTCAGCCTGCAGACTGAAGGGTCCCAGGTTCGATTCTGGTCAAGGGCATGTATCTTGGTTGCGGGCACATTCCCAGTAGGGGCATGCAGGAGGCGGCTGATCAATGTCTCTCTCTCTCTCATTGATGTTTCTCTCTATCTCTCTCCTTTCCTCTCTGTAAAAGATCAATAAAATATATTTTTTTAAAAAAACACAAGAAGAAGAAATCATGATAATCTCATTGTTGCTTAGGGAGGGAAGTAACCGATCAGTTGGGGAGACGGTTGGCATTTTAAGAAACTGTAAGTGAACTTTGAATAATATAGTTCACCGTCTGTTCTCAGAATGGCCTAGAACAGTGGTCAGCAAACTCATGAGTCAGCAGAGCCAAATATCAAAAGGACAACGATTGAAATTTCTTTGGAGAGCCGAAAACTGACTTCTGTGCATGGGCCACGAAGTTTCAATCGCACTGTATGTGCCCGCCCACACGTGGTGTTTTGTGGAAGAGCCACACTCAAGGGGCCAAAGAGCCGCATGTGGCTCTTGACCCACAGTTTGCCGACCACTGGCCTAGCAGTGGCTGCATTAAACAATGCATGTCATTCTGCTAGAAATGGGACTGTTGTGTCTACAGAAAACCATTGGCAGGAGGTGCAGAGGAGGAAGAGAGAGCCGTCCCCCCAATATTCACTTAGAGGATGATGAGGGGCAGCCCATTCACAGCGAGTCTGCGTGGCGCGTTTTTATTAATTTCGCTGGCTGTTCTGTGCCGATAGTTCCCTTTCAAGCTCAGAGCTGCTCACACCAAAGCTCTCAGCTCTCTGCTCCCCGGAACATGGTGATGACAGACTCTGAGAGTCACACTTACCCTCCGTCCCAGACCCCGGTCCCCACCGCGTGGCGGAAAAAGCTCTCAGGCATCCTTTCTTTTCCTTAGCTCTTTTTGTCCTTAGGGTGTTTCCCACGAGGAGAGACCTTCAAATGCCCACTCTTTAAAGCCACCTGGACTAGCTCTGGTCGGCCAGGCCGCCCACTGGACCCACATGTGGTTGTTTTGTCTGATTTTATTTCCGCTATTTAGGGGTTGCTTTATAAAAGTCAATTCGTTTTATATGTATGCAGCGTATTGGCATGGTTCCAGTCTATAAAACAAAGATGTGTTTCTGTTCCAGATTCTTCTACTCTCCACTTGGAAGGTATCCTTCCAAATACTGAAGGCCGCCCCAGCTGGTTTGGCTCAGTGGATAGAGCGTTGGACTGCAGACTGGAAGGTCCCGGGTTCCATTCCAGTCAAAGGCACATGCTCGAGTTACAGGGTCCCTCCCCAATAGGAAGCACGCAGGAGGCAGCTGATCAATGATACTCTCTCATCACTGTTGCTTCTGTCTCTCTCTTCCTCTCCCTTCCTTTCTGAAATCAATAAAAAATATTTTTTTTTTAAAAAAAGAAAACAAATATTTGAAAAAAAAAACACCAAAATACTTATGGCTTAGTCTCTGAATGCTTACTTTTCAAATACAGTGGTACCTCGAGATACGAGTTTAATTCTCTCCGTAACCTTGAGGTGTGAGAAACTATGAGACCCTCCAGTCTCCGTAAACTGGTGGGTCGTGTGCAGCCGGCCGATCCGCGTGATTACTCCTATCTCAAAGGTTGCTCGTATTTCAAAGCAAAAATCGCTCGCTCGACGGCTCATATCTAAAAAATCTCATATGTTAGGGCACTCGTATCTCAAAGTACCACTGTACTGTAGAAGCAGCCTAGATAGATAGATAGATAGATAGATAGATAGATAGATAGACAGATGGATAAAAATATACAGATAGATGATAGATAGTATATAGATGATAGGCAGACGGACAGACAGACACAGAGAGAGCTGGCTGCCTCCCCAGTTCTCGCCTGTCTGGGATGAACCATAACGTAGACCTGGGCTTTGCGCCACCATATTCTGTTCGCAGGGACTCTGACCACTGCAGAGACTGTGCTCTTGTTCATGGCTGCGTAGTATTCCTTCCTGTTGGTGGATGATGCTGATCCACTCAGTGCCCCCTCCATGGGGATTTGGGTTGCTTCCAACCTTCAGCTTCTACAAGTTTGTATCATATTTTAACAGAAACGGGGCTCATCACCTACTTGCTTATAGCTTGCTCTTTTGCTGAGTATAACTTGACATTATTATATTCGTCCGTGTTGGTAGGAAAATGCAGCAGATGGGATTAATGGCAGCTCAGACGTTTTCAGTGCCTCCCTGAGAGCCCCGAAAGTAGCCCAGACCGAAAGAAGAAGACAGATGACCGAAACCAGTTTGGCTCAGCGGACAGAGCCTTGGTCTGTGGACTGAAAGGTCCCGGGTTCGATTCCAGTTAGGGGCATGTACCTTGGTGGCGGGCGCGTCCCTGGTGGGGGATGTGCAGGAGGCAGCTGATGGATGTCTCTCTCTCATCGCTGTTTCTAACTCTCTATCCCTCTCCCTTCTTCTCTGTAAAAATCAATAACATATATTTAAGAGAAAAGAAAGAAGAAGACAGTCGGGCAGACACGCACGCAGGACACATGTGGGCACAGCTCTGAGGACCCAGGGCCTTATCCCCACAGCTCTGGGATGCAGAACTTCCTCCTTCAACCGGGGGAAACTGAGGCAGGGAGCCCAGAGGTGCCACGAGCAGCCCCGGCTGCTGCACCCTGCCGTCTGCTCCATCAGGCAGAGGGCCTGGGACTTCACCGAGGCCTGGACTGAAAGGCCCGGCCGGGCAGGGCCATCGGTGATGAGGGCTGTGCCTGGCACAGAGCGGGTGCGCTCCAAATATTTGTCAAGGGACCACGTGGCGGGGCCGCGGCCAGCTGCCTCCGGGGTCTTCCTGACTGCCCGGGCCACGGCTGCAGTTCCCACCCTCTGCCCACAGATGGCAGGCGGCCACGGGGCGGGGCCGCTCCCTTGAGAACCTGGCAGAGCCTCCAGGGTGTGTGTGAGAAGCGCCCGCGAGAATTCCTTTCCAAAGAGACATCTTGGGAAGAAAAGTCTTGGCTGGCGGGGTGAGATCTGGAGCGGCGATAAGAGGGACCCCCCCCCCCCCCGCTGGCAGAGCCCCAGGCCGGCAAGATGCCCAGCCCGGAGAGGGGCGTGGCAGCCCTGTGGTGGGACGGGACGGAGGGGGTAGGAGGAAGGGAGCCAACTTGTCCCAGGGGGTGGGAAGAGGCAGCAGTGAAAGCTGAACCCCTCACCGGCACCCCGCCGACCGTCACACGCCTGGTTTTAAGATTTTAGCGCAGCCCGTCCAGCTGCAGAGAGAGAAAAAACCTCCTTTCTCTGTGTGTGTTTGTCCGAGGACCTGTCCAGACAGGGCTCTGCATTCACTGACCTTGAATGACAGCATCAGCGCTCAAAGCAGTGGCTGAGAAACGACTTTTAAAAAAGAAAACAGCCGAATCCGGTGTGGCTCAGTGGATAGAGCGTCAGCCTGCGGACTGAAGGGTCCCAGGTTCAATTCCAGTCAAGGGCACGTGCCTTGGTTGCGGGCACATCCCCAGTAGGGGGCATGCAGGAGGCGGCTGATCGATGTTTCTAGCTCTCTAGCTCTCTCCCTTCCTCTCTGTAAAAAAATCAGTAAAATATATTTAAAAAAAGAAAGAAAGAAAACGAAATATAATGTAAACGACAGAACAGCCTGCATACAGGCGAGTCTCCCAGTTTTGCCAATAAAAGGACTGGGTGCTTTAGAACAGGGGTAAGGGGAAGCAAGGAATCTGTAACTAGTCAGGGTTCTCCAGAGAAACAGAACCAGTAGGCTGTGCGGTGCCTGCTTATTTGTTTGCTTATCATAAGGAGTTAACTCACGTGGCTTTGGAGGCTGAGAGGTCAAACCAGAGACCCGAGGGCCGGTGTTTCGGTGGGCAGGCCATCAGGCGGCAGGGGACACACGAAGGTGACCAGCACAGACCCCACATGGGCTCAGGGGTCCCCTGCAGGCAGCGGGCCAGTGGGCCGAGCGGACACCGAGAAAGCCAGTCTCCTGCTTTTGTTTTGTATTTTTTAATATATTTTATTGATTTGTTACAGAGGGGAAGGGAGAGGGATAGAGTCAGAAACATCGATGAGAGAGAGACATCCATCAGCCGCCTCCTGCACGCCCCCTACTGGGGATGTGCCTGCAACCAGATTTGACAGGAATCAAACCTGGGACCCCTCAGTCCGCAGGTCGACGCTCTATCCGCTGAGCCAAACTGGTTTCGGCGAGTCTCCTGCTTTTGGATACATGAGCATCCTCCTCCCCATGACAGAGATTGGTCTAGGCGGGTATGCCAGTTTCCTGGGGCTGCCGTGGCAAAGTGCCACGAACTGGGTGGCTTAACACAACAAGAATGTAAGGTCCCACCACTCTAGAGGCCGGAAGTGAGAAACCCCGGTGTGGGCAGGCCGCTACCCTCCGTCCTGGCGTTCCGTGCTTTGTAGCTCTGCACTCCAGAGCACAGAGCGAGGGGTCTTCCACCTCCACCCCTCGCTTCCGGGCCAGGGAGGCTAGCCAGCCGTTCCCAGTGGGCACGCCGAGTGGTCAGATCTTCCCCAGATGATCTGTAAAAACAAACCAGGCCTTAGCCAGTGTGGCTCAGTGGCTAGAGCATTTGGCCTGCGGACTGAAGGGTCCCACGTTCGATTCCCTGTCAGGGTGCATGACTCGGTTGTGGGCTTGATCCCCAGGAGGCAGCCAGTCAATGATTCTCTCTCATCATTTATGTTTCTGTCTCTCTCTATCTCCCGTCCTCTCTGAAATCAATAAAAACATATTTAAAACAAGATAAACCCGGGCTGTGGTCACTTTCCGGTCCTACTCTGTTGTCAGGCCCTGCCAATAGGCTTTTCGACGTCGGCTCTGTCTCTCCTTCCTGAGGCTTCAGGTGCTGAAAGGAGCCGCTTAGCTCTGTCCCTGAACCTTACCCCCCACCCCCCGTGGTAGATAAGACAGGTCCAGCCCCCGCTTTCCCTAAGACCTTTGATGACACGGGCTCTGAGTCTGCTCTTGATAAAGCAGAGTGAACAGCCTGGTCTTCACGCCACAGGCCCACCTACGTCCACCCTGGGAAGTACACGCCTTCCCAGCACCTGCCTGGGACTTTTCCAGCTCTCCGGGATCATGGTAAAGCGCACGGGCACCCCCTCACCGCTCCCCTCTTAGCTATCAGCTTTCAAGTCACTGGGTGTACACCTGTGAGTGAAATTGCTAGATCATCTCTAATGATATGAGGGTAATATGCTAATTAGACCGGACGTCATTCCAGTTGTCCTTCCTGATGGAGTCTGGGCCCGAGGGAAGCCAACCCGGGGCCCTGGGTGCCTGCCTGCTGGTGGCGGAAGAGGGAAGTCCGGGTCCCAGAGGGAAGCCAGTGCCAGCAGCCGGGTGAAGGAAGGCCTACTCCTGCATGAATTTTCATGCACCGGGCCTCTAGTCTATAATAATAAAAGCGTAATATGCTGATTGGACCGGATGTCCTTCCAGACAACCTTCCGGACAAAGCTGGGGGTACGAGGGAAGCCAGTGCCAGCAGCTGGGGGGAAAGAAGGCTTCCTCTTGCAGGAATTCCATGCACCGGGCCTCTAACATGAGAATATGACGCTTAACCTTTTGAGGAGCTGCCCACTGTTTTCCCATAAACACGTTCTGAGTTGTTTGATCCTAACTCACTCAATGAAGGAAGCTGCTGAGCATTCCTCTGGGCCCGGGGCCCTGTGGGAGGATGACTGACGGACCAACGGGGCCCTGTGTGGGCGGGGGCATTTGGAAACCGCTTAGGGACCCCTTGCTGCACCACCCAGGCACCGGGGGGGGGGGCACTCTGGAGGCCACACAAGCAGGCCTCTCCTGGGAGCAACTGCCTCACCAATGTTTGTTTGTTTTAAAATATATTTTATTGATTTTTTACAGAGAGGAAGGGAGAGGGATAGAGAGTTAGAAACGTTGATGAGAGAGAGACATCGATCAGCCGCCTCCTGCACGCCCCCTACAGGGTATGTGCCTGGAACCTAGATTACATGCCCTTGACCGGAATCGAACCTGGGACCTTTCAGTCCGCAGGCCAATGTTCTCTCCACTGAGCCACATGGGTTTCAGCAGACTCACCAGTGTCTTCAGGTGTCAGCAGAGAGGGGGAGGCATGGAGGAGGAGGGGATCAGTGCCGCTTTAGACAAGTCACCTGGGAAGGGGAGCTGAGGCGTGACATTGAACGGAAAGAGGCAGAGACGGGTGGGAGCTGCCGAGGAAGGAGCAGGGCCCGTGTCCCAGGAGGAAAATCCGGACGTGCACACAGTCTGAGCAGGAATATGTTTGGGTTTTGGAAGAACGAGAAGGCCAGCGTGGCTGGAACAGGGAAGGGGGTGGGGTGGTCAGTGACGAAGCTGGACAGGGGGGTGGGGTGGGGTCACCCCGGCACCTCTGCTCTCATGGGGCCCAGAGTGGAGGAGCCAGGTGTTAATCAGCACCCCCCCCACCCCCATGAACCCAAAAATACACCAAGCACATGCTGCTGAGCCTGAAACAGAGGAATGTGGCTGAGTCTGAGACCTCGGGGGGACACAGAGAGGCGGGCTGGGTGGGAGGAAGCCAATCACCAGCTGAACTTTCCAGACGGACAGGACAGCTTGTGCAAAGGCCCTGGGGAGCCTGAGTCAGCGGACCTGGGAGCAGCAGGGTGGGAGGGGCGGCCAGGAAACCCAGAGCACCGGAGAGGAGAGGCTGAAGAGAGAGAGACAGGCCCAGTTCATCCTGAATGCGGTCAGACCTGGGTTCGACCCAGGCTGGCAAGGACTGTGACTTAGGCCAGGGGCAGGCAGGGGAGGTGGAGTCCAGCAAGCGATTCCAAAGAGGGAAGAGCTATAGTGTCACCAGACTGGTGACATTTCCGCCAGGGATGGGTACAAATTGAGGCCAACGTGCCCCATGTCTAAGTCGTTGAAAGCTCTATATCAAGCCAGCAAAATCCTACATAATAAAAGCATAGTGTGCCAAAACCGGTTTGGCTCAGTGGATAAAGCGTCGGTCTGAGGACTAAAAAGTCCCGGGTTCGATTCTGGTCAAGGGCATGTACCTCGGTTGCGGGCACATCCCCAGTAGGGGGCGTGCAAGAGGCAGCTGATCGATGTCTCTCTCTCATGGATGTTTCTAACTCTCTATCCCTCTCCCTTCCTCTCTATAAAAAAATCAATAAAAATATGTTTTAAAAAATATAAATAAATAAATAAAAAGTAAAAGTGTAATGTGCAAATTGTCCCCTCATCCGGGAGATCGTTTGGCAGTTGAACCAGGGGGTGGGGCCAGCCAGGGGGAGGGAGGGAGTGCTCGGCTGGCAGTGCTGGCAGGTGGCCAGGGCAAAGGCAGGAGGCGCCAGCGGGCAGCCAGCAGCTGCTAGGGACCCTACCAGTGCACAGATTCCGTGCACAGAGCCTCTAGTGGTAAATAAAATGCATCCTGTCCTCCTGTTTTGACAAACACGACCTCAACAACGTGGGAGCCAGATTCCAACTGCAATTCTCCGACTCCAGTCCACTGGTGGGCTTCCCAGCTCCATGTGGCAGCTCCAGCCATGTCCCCTGCCAACGGCTTCCTCTGGCCACAGCGTGGGCCTCGGGACACTCACCCCAGCACCGGGGCCACTCTTTGGAGGACGAACCCAGGGAGGGGTTGGGATTGGGGCTAGGAATTCCCAGGGCACAGGTACCTAGAGCTGGATCCGGGGCAGTGAGCACCTCTCGGCCTTGTGCCGATTGGGAGGACTGAACTGGAGCCGTTTGGACTGTGACCGGGCAGGCCCGCCTCTTGTCCAGGTCCGGGGTGGGGCTATTGGCTGTAGCCTGGATCTCCTGGGATGGGGTGCTTATGGGGAACTGCAGATGCTTTGGGGTTCCTGGCCTTCAGAGTAAAAGATGGCTTATGCACAAAGATGGGGGGGGTCTCTGGAAGGAACTAGTTTGGGGGTAAAAAGCATGGGCCCCTCTCTAACGTGCTAAGGGGCCGTTGAGACATCCACGTTGAGTTTTGGGGTCTGATGCTCAGAGGAGAGATCTGGCCTGGAGAGATAAACATGGAGTCTGTGTGGATTAGATGGAAACCGAAACAGAGGCCTGGACCCGCTGACCCGGGGAAAGAGAGGAAAGCAGCCTGAGGGAGCAGGGGGCCTGGGTTAAACGCTCCCAGACCAGGACAGGCAGATGGGGGCAGAGGACCTGTGGGCCAAGTATCACTTCACAAGCACCCGCTCCGTGCTCCTGTACGGCGTACTGTAAAAGCACCTCCACAAGCTCAGTGCTCCTGTACGGCCTACTGTAAAAGCACCTCCACACGCACCCGCTCAGTGCCAGGGCTGCAGGAGACCTGGAGCTTCCAGATGAGTGTCTCCAGGGCAGGGAACAAACGATCATACAGGAAGACACCCAGGGAGGGCAGAGAGGGGACCCCTGGGCCCCGAGAAGGGTCTCTGCAAAGGGAGGTTTGTGTTAAATATCTACTTGAGAAAAACAGAAGGTGGAGCCAATCCTTCCAACACCCCCCCCACCCCCCCCACACACACACACTTCCCCTCTAACTCCCCGCCCCCTGCTCACTCTCCCAATACCAGGAGGGGTGTTTCTGGAAATCCCTGCCAAGTCACTTTCTCAGCACGAATGAATGAGTGCAGACTCGCAGCACCGAACACGGTATGTCCTTGGAGCAAATAGCATTCAAATCAGGCAGGGATTTCTCAAAAGCAGCCCGGCGAGTTGCAGCAGGACAGTCCTTCGAGGAGAGGGCTGGACCTGCAGGAGCGCCGGGCGGGGCGGGGCGAGCGGGAAGGGGCGGGGCCCGGGAGAGGCGGGGCCCCGGGAGGCGGGGCTTGAAGCGGGGCGGGGCCATTGAGGGGGCGGGGCCCGAGCAGGCCGGTCCTCCCCCGCGCAGTGGGGTGGCTGCTGGGGCGGGAGCACCTGCAGGCGGCGGCGGCGGCGTTCTCACCGGCCGGGCCGGGACGCGCAGCTCCGGGAACCCTGCAGAGGACGGTGCTTTCCCCTTCACGCAGCAGCCGCCCCCACCAGCAGTGACCATCAGTTTAAGGAATTTGCAACGCAAAGCGCGCTGTCTCCGGGGAGCCCACGCCAGCCTGAGCGGGGACCCCCGGCCCCCCATTTCAAGGACCCGCGCAGACGCTCCCATGGTTATGGTGCCGGGACCCTCTCCTCTCCCCTCCCGCCCAGGAGGGTCCTCGCCCCCGCCCGCTCCGTGGCCTGCGGGGTCGGTGCGGTCCCCACGCGGGGCGCGAAGGCTGCTCCCGCCCGCGCTCGCCGGCCCAGCGGCTGCAAAGGCCGCGTGGAGAGGGGACACCCGCCCGCAGCCGCGCACGCCCGGGGCCGCGCACATCAGAGGCGCCGGTCGCGCTGCGCTGTCCCCAGGGCGCGAGGCAGGAGGGATCGGATTTAGGAAATTTTTAAGGGAAACGCCCGCAGAAGCCCAGGGGCTGCTGGCATTGCCCCCTGCCGGGCCCCCCCTTTCCTCGCCCGTGCACCCCGCGGGGTCGCTGTCTCTCCTCTGAGCGTCTGAGCCCCAACTCACCTGGCCTGGAGCCCTCTGGTGTCCCCCCATCCGTCCTGACTACCTTGCACCGCCCACCCTGGCATTTGGCATTCGTCCACCCTCCCCTCATGGGCCACCTCCCTCTTCCCAGATTCAAAACCTGCACTCTTATTCGCCTAATATGTTCCTTTCACTCGGTCAACTTTGGTTTGCACCTAAAATGTATGAAAAGTGCAACCATGCTTTGATTAAAGCTTTCCATGAACACCGTAGGTGAGCTCATTTATTTCAGAGACCATGAATGTTTACAAAAGTCTGTATACGTTTTTTTTTATTATTAAGAAATTTGCTACGGCTCATTAAGATGGAAAATTCAATTTAGTATCCGGTTTGTTTTATTGAGTATTCTTCCAGGTAAGATTTAGTGTTGGTTTAAAGCTAACATTGAAAGCTTTACATTTTAATGTGTATGCGCATAATCTCATACATAAACTGCTGTTAAGATTCATTATTTTTAAACGGTTACAAGTAGTGAAACGTCTTCGCTTCAAAAATGACAGACCTTTATATTTTGTGTCTTTCAAATTATTTCAGCTAAGTTACTTGCTGTGCCCGTTTTAAATCTTTTCGCCTACACTGTCACTGCCGCTCGCTATGCTTCCATTATGTTAAATATGTGCACAGCAAAATAAGACTAAATCTTTCCTTCTCTTTTGACACTATAATCTCATAAATTAATGTATACCAACCGTTCTCTGTCAGCCATGGACAGACATCTTCTATCTATCCCGTGGGGTTTCTTAGAGGGCCATAGGGAACTAACCTTGAAGATTTAACCTCTGGAATTAAAAAGTAAATAATGCTAAAATAGCCATTAAAATATTACCCCTGGGAGTTACTTTCATACCTGGAAAATACCCCTTACCTGCCAAGGACCGGTGACCATTAGCATAAACAACACTGACTCTGCTGTAATCCCAGAGGGTTTAGAACCCAGTCTCTGCAAGGACTTCCTTTTCCTTCGAGAGATGAGGAGACTGACCTTCACAGGGGGCTGAGTGGTCCCGGTGAGGACCATGGCCAAGTCTGGAGGGCGGGCCTGGCCAGTTCACTCAGCCCTGACCGTGATCTTTGTCCCGTGACCTTTGTCCCCTCTCCGACTGCAGTTGGGGGAGCTGGCTCTGGAGGCCTCTCTGTATGTATATCTGCCTCCCTGGCCTCAGAGCCCAATGCTGAGCCTACAACAGATAATTCATAAATATTTGTCAAGTTAAGCAGGCAGCTGGTTAAGTACACGACATCGGTGTGTCTTCTTACCAGGCTGGCGTGCACTGTTAGTCACCGAGACCGTCAGAGTCTACGGAGCGTCTAGAGAAAAGTGCCCGGAGCTGAATCCAGGAAACAGCACAACTGACTCATTTTCTAGCCCATTCATTTCCCCTCACTGAAATAATGACGCGTTGACTGTCAAGCTATTTTCATATCTTCAAAATCCCAATGA
>PVJN01007517.1:0-69311 GCA_004026805.1 Lasiurus borealis | reverse complement strand
TACTTTTAATCATTTTATACTATCACTCTTCTCTGACAACTTTCAAAATGCCTAGCTTCAAAAAGTTTGAAATTCTGATGTAAAAAGCATTACAATTCATGTTAACTCATTCATGAAATCCAATAGAAATGGATCAAGTCACACATATGAATGATTAAATTTGATTGGTTTTTTTTTTATCTAGTTTCTACAATTGAAATTACAGTCCTGCTGCTGAGAACATGTCTCACCCAATTTTGGATAAATTGGCAAAAATGAGAACTGGAAATTCTTTTCTGCCATAATTCTCTCTGAATATTCTCTTGAATGATGTCTATCATTAAGCTTAATAGATTTTAACTATAATTAGAAGGAAAGTACTTTAGCAAGTACCAATCAACTAATTAGTGATGCTTTATATGATAGTTTACTTTTTATTGAAAATATTTAATGACTTTTTAAATCCTTTAAATACAGCATCGCATAGAATTAGATACTACATTTATTGAGCTATAATAAACTGCTGTGCATGTGAATAATATTCAACCCATGCTTCAATATACTATAGCTCCTATACTGGATCCCTGAAATAATTTAAAACATTTAATTTTGTTAGTAAAAACATGCCTTTAGGAATGCAGTGAAAGTGGTGTTTGGGGGAAACCATCAACATTTAGGTAATAGAAAATATAAAAATAAACAGCCTGGGGCCAATTCCATTCTACCACATAAAATAATGCTGATTGGGGCAAATCAATGCTTTGAAGATGCAGCCAATAGGATATAACGCTGCTAAAGTTAGGTCAATTGCAAATCCTATGTATCGTGTGCAGAAGACTCATTACTCATTCCACAATAGTGATTTTTTTTTTTTAGGGAAAAGCTGGTTACTTTATTTTTTATTTGTTTTTGTTTGTTGTTTAAAGTATTTTTCCACAATTGACACCCCTCCACCACCTCTGAGGGCAAGCCCACACTACCCCAGTGTCTGTGTCCATTGGTTATGCTAATATGCATACAGAAAGTCCTTTGGTTGATCTCTAAAATCCCCCTCCCCCACCTTCTCTCAAAGGTTGGACCATTTGTTGTCTCTGAATCTATTTTTGTTCATCAATTTATTAGTTCTATCCCACATATGAGTGAGATCATGTGATATTTATCTTTCTTTGACTGGCTTATTTCACTTAACATAATGCTCTCCAGTTCTATCCCTGCTGTTGCAAATGGTAAATGTTCCTTCTTTCTTATAGCAACGTAGTATTTCATTGTGTAGATGTACCACAATTTTCTAATCCACGCATCTGCTGATGGGCACTTAAGCTGTTCCCAAATCTTAGCTCTGGTGAATTGTGCTGCTATGTCCTTTCTGATTGGTATTTCTGGTTTTTTGGGATCACTGGGTCAAATGGGAGTTCCATTTTTAACTTTTGGAGGAAACTCCATACTATTTTCCACAGTGGCTGTACCAGTCTGCATTCCCACCAGTAGTGCACAAGGATTTCTTTTCCTCCACATCCTCACCAGCACTTGTCGTTTGTTGATTTGTTGATAATAGCCATTCTGACAGGAAGGAGATGATACCTCGTTGCTGTTTTGGTTTGCATCTCTCTGACGATTAGTGACTTTGAACATGTTTTCATATGTCTCTCGGCCTTCTATACATCCTCTTTTGAAAAGTGCTATTTAGGTCCTATGCCCATTTTTTTATTAGATTGTTTATCTTCCTTTTGTTAAATTGTTATGAGTTCCCTGTAAATGTTGGAGATTAAGCCCTTATCTGAACACCATGCCGTGGCCTTTCTTATTGTTTTTTGCTTTTTTTTTTTATGGTTTCTTTTGCTGTGTAGAATCTTTTTATCTTGATGTAGTCCCATTTGTTTATTTTCTCCTTAGTTTCCATTACCCTAGGAGCTGTGTTGGTAAAGATATTGCTATTTCGTATGTTTGATATTTTTCTGCCTATAAGGTCTTCTAAGGTTTTTATGGTTTTTATTTGATTTGATTTTTTGTTTGTTTGTTGATACATTTAAGTCTCTTAACCATTTTGAGCTTGTTTTTGTATATGGTGTAAATTGGTGATCTAGTTTCATTTTCTTTTGTATCTGACCTAATTTCCTAGCACCATTTATTAAAGAGATTGTCTTAACTCCATTGTATGATCTTGCCTCACTTGTCAAATATTAATTGAGCAAAATGGGTTGGGTCTATTTCTGAGTTCTCTGGTCTGTTCCCTTGGTCTATATGTCTGTTCTTGTGCCAGTACCAGGCAGTTTTGAGAACTGTGGCTTTATAATATAGCTTGATATCTGATATCATGATCCTTCCAACTTGGTTCTTCTTTCTTAGGATTGCTGTGACTATTCAAGGTCTTTTTTTATTCTAGATGAATTTTTGGAGAGTTTCTTCTAGGTCTGTGAAATATGCCATTGGTATTTTAATAGGGATTGCATTGAATCTATAAATTGCTGTGGGTAGAATGGACATTTTAATGATGTTGATTCTACCAATCCATGAACACAGTATGTTTTTCCATTTGTTTATGTCTTCCTCTATCTCTTTTTTTTTCAATATCCTGTAGTTTTTCAAGTTCAGTTCTTTTACCTCCTTAGTTAAGTTTATTCCTAGGTATCTTAATTTTTTTGGTGTAATAGTAAATTAGATTTTTTTTTAGTTTCTCTTTCTGTGAGTTCATTATTGGCATATAAAAAAATCCACAAATCTCTGGGGTGTTAATTTTGCATCTTGCTACATTGCCAAATTCATTTACTAAGTTTAGTATTATTTGGTAGAGTCTTTGGGTTTTCTATGTACAGTATCATGTCAACTGTTAATAGTGAGAATTTTACTTCTTCTTTTCCAATTTGGATACCTATTATTTCTTCTTGTTGTCTAATTGCTATGGCTAGCACTTCCAGTGCTATGTCGAACAGGAGTGGTGAAAGTGGGCATTCCTGTCTTGTTCCTCTTCTTAGGGGAAATGGATTTAGTTTTTGCCCATTGAGTATGATGTTGGCTGTAGGTTTGTTCCATAACAGTGATTTTAATGTTCCCATGTCTAAGCTAAAGAGCACTGCCACCTGTCAGCAGATTCAGTGTGGCAATTAAGCTTAGGAGTCAGAGCCTTTCCCGGATTCTCACCAGTCATGTGCCCTTGAGTAAATCACTCAGCCACAGTCACTTTCCCTCAGTATCCTATGTCTGAATATTACCAGAAAGATTAAATGAGATACAGAGCCATCACACAATTCTTGGCTCACATTAGGTGCTCAATAAATTTTGGCCATTTTAATTAGTAATATTATTTTACTAATAATAATTTTTATTAGTGATTATTATATGCAAGTAAAATTGTTACTCCTAAATCCTCCCATTCCCGCCTCCCTCCAAACTCTCTCTCTCTCTCTCTCTCTCTCTCACACACACACACACACACACACACACACACACACACGGAAACCAGCCAGCTCCTTTCATAAAATCAAACCTGGATCATCCACTTTGATAAGAGAAAAAGAAGCTTCACGTGGGAACCAGGAAACAGATGACCTAAAGCCTGTTTTCCTCACAATGATTGTACAATAAAACATAGTTACAAAGCAAGAGGAAGGCTTTTTGACCGTTTTCAAAATCTGTTCTCTCCTATACCAGGAGAGTAAAGGGGTCTTCCATGTTTACAAGATCTATCAGATATTTTATTCTATTATTTAAATCATTCATGTATGCCAGAATCCTATACACTTTTAGAAGTTATGTCTGGCATGTTTCTCAAAACACTGGGGTTTTTCAAAAAAATAAAGGAGCCTATTCCTGGGCTTAAGAAGTTTATTTGCAAATTTAATGTTAATTTTGTTGATTTGATTGCATAAAACCAGTCCGGTTAATCTCTTAGGGGAAGAAAATATGTTGTTGCTCTAATACTGAAGTCGACAATCTATTGCTCTGGCCAAATCAAGCCACTGCCTGTTTTGTTATGACCTGCAAGCTAAGAACGGTTTTCTCATTTCTAAATGGCTGGGGAAAAGTCAGGAAAATAGTGGTATTTTATGACAATTATATAAAATTCAAATTTAGTGCCCATAAATAAAATGTTATTGGAACAAGTCATTTGTGTATTATCTATGGCTGCTTTCACAGTGTAATAACAGAGTTGAATAGTTGCAGCAGACACCATGTATGGCCTACGAAGCCTAAAATCTTTACTATCTGGCTCTTCAGGGAAAAAGTCTGCCAACTCCTGCTCTAATATAGCGAGTCCTGCTACAAAATAATTCAAAACAAAATTGTACAAGCACATCCAACTTAGCAACAGGCTTGATAACTAAAATCCATTTGGAAGTCAGTTGTACATGTATACCAAATATAATAAGCAACAGTTTGATTCCTAGGCAAAACCACAAATGCTGATTAACTTTTCATTTATTTTTAACTACTAGTGGCCCGGTCACAAAATTTGTGCATGTGAGGGGGGGGGGGTGTCCCTCAGCCCAGCATGCACCCTCTTCAATCTGGGACCCCTCAGAGGATATCTGACTGCCTAAACAGACATCCCATTCAAAATCTGGGATCACTGGCTCCTAACTGCTCACCTGCCTGCCTGCCTGATCACCTATAACCACTCTACCTGCCAGCCTTCTCGCCTCCACCTGCCCCCCCTTCCAGCCTTTTCGCCCCTTCCTGCCCCTTGCTGGTGGTCTGATCACCCTCAACTGCCCTCCCCTCCGGGTCTCATCACCCCTAATTGCCTCTGCCTTGATCCCACAACCACGGCTTTGTCCAGAAGGACATCAGGAAGGTCTCCTGGTCTAATTAGCATATTACCCTTTTATTAGTATAGATAGTACTATGAGCCTGAGTTATGACATGTACTGCATAGAAGAGGAGGAAAAGATTTCCATTACCTTTTCCTGATTAAAGGCTATCGCTAGAAACATACAGCTCTTCTGCTGAGAGTTCTCAAGCTCTTTGAGTTCAGACGGTCCTTCTATTAGGCATTTTTATATTCCTCACACTACTCAGCCAAGGGCACTTATGAGTGCACACTACATACTTGTTAAATGAGATTAGAACCATTTATTCTATCTTGTGTATGTTAATTTGTCGATATGGCCTAATTTTCTCATGTGGTCCCTGTCTCTTATTATTTGGCAATTTTCATAAATTTGTATCCTTTATTTTTAAAAAAGGAAAGGTCATTTCAACTTTAAAACCTACACCAACATTTTAACTTTAATTGCAAACCACAGTAAGACATACATTTTACATTGCAACCGAATAGACACATTCACATCTACTTACAATGAAGAAAAGTTTACCAAAAAAATAATAATCTTTCTACATGCAAAGCCATCCATCTACTATATTATATTCCATTTAATTATTTTTAAATTCTTGTCAGACTTACTAAATTAGTTTCATGACCAACCAATTGTCACAATACAGTTTGAAAATCTGGATCTGAAATATTTCAAAATAAATAGCTGGATACTCACAAGTGAATTGAAGGAATCAGTCCTTTCGGGACTATTGAGCATCTCATAAGTGCCTGGCCCAGACCCCATGCCAGGTACTGGGATGTTATGATCAAGACACTCTCCTTAATCCTAAAGAGCTGTATGTTTACATGGGAAGGTAATAATAAAGAGTAGGGGACGTGGAAATTGAATGCTCCTCGGTTATCCAGGGTTTACACAAGCTGTAGTATAGAGTTCCCAGCAGCAAGTAAAACACACCTGATTCCCAGGCCCAGCCTTACCTCTATTTGGCTACTATTTTAATTAGCTTTGGATTTAAGACATGGCTTAGTTTTCTGCTACTTAGATAAATCTAATATCTCAAAAAAAATAAGCCAGTTTTTGAGAGTACAAAAACCTTTAGGATATGTTTAGCTTAAATAGAGTTATAAATTGGGTGTAAGTATAGGTGAGACTGAAATTAGGCATTTACAAGTTTGTTTGCTTAAGTAGAGAAGGCATTTGTTTTTTCCACTGTTACTGAAGTTTTAAAGTTTATTTTAATTCATTTTCCTGGCAAAATTACTTAATAATATAATTATAATACATTTGAAATTGCAGAGCATTTATAATCCTGGAAATACTAGCTTGAAATACAGATGCAATAAATTTTTGTAACCATCACTATTTTAAGCTTAATTATAATATTTTATCCAGTGATGCAATTAAACATTTTATAAGCAAGCAGGTACCTTCACACAACAAAAAGAACACAATACCCAATTGTTGTATTTAAAATTGTAGCTGAAAGAAAATTGTATCTGAAAGAGGTTTATCTCACGTCTTAAAGATTTATAGTTAATTAAAGTAAAGCGTAAGTAGGTAATTCCAAACGCACTGCAATTTCATCCATTTAACAAAGAACCTGTTTTACAGGTGTATGTGAGAAAGCACAGGGTTTCTAGTTTTAAAGAAATTACACCCACTTCCATTTACTCTGATAGAAAATTCCTACATAAGTGCCTCCCACTCCTCCCCATCTTGCTCCAGGTTTGGGGGAGCAGTAGACCTCTGGGTGTGAGCCCCACACTCAGTGCACTGGTGCCCAGTCATTTCTGCTTCCCCAGTATACCAGAATCCTTCTGCTTTCCTCTTTCCATTTTCAGAACCCTACATCCAAACCACCATTTCCTTTTGTCCAATCTACCACAGAAACTGCCTAACTTGTCTCCCTGATTTCTCTCTCCTGCTTTTTGAATTCCAGCCTTTACACAGTTTTCTGTAAAATTTAAATCAGGTGTTTTTCTTTTTTTTTCTTTTTTCTTTTTTTTTTAATATATTTTATTGATTTTTTTTTTACAGAGAGGAAGGGAGAGGGATAGAAAGTCAGAAACATCAATGAGAGAGAGACATTGATCAGCCGCCTCCTACACACCCCACACTGGAGATGTGCCTGCAACCAAGGTACATGCCCCCAACCGGAATCGAACCCGGGACCTTTCAGTCCACAGGCCGACGCTCTATCCACTGAGCCAAACCAGTCTCAGCAGAAGGTGTTTTTCATGCTGCTTCAGAAGGTTCATTGGGTCCCTCTGCTCTTACCGTCCTTGTTTTCTACCACCCCTCTCTGGGTACACTGTGCTTCAGTCACATCTCACTTTTTGTTGTTGTTTCCCAAATATGATGGTTAATTTTACATGTCAACTTGGCTGGGCCACAGTGCCCACAATGTTACTCTGGATGTTTCCATGGAGGCAATTTTTGTGTGAAACTAATTTTTAAGTTGGTGGACTTCAGTAAAGCAGGTTATAATATGGGTGGGCCTTATCCAATCAGTTGAAGGCCCTAAGAGAATAAAGACTAGCACTCCCTCCTCCTCCTCTCACCCCAAGCAAGAAAAAATTCAGGTAGCATGTGGTTTTTTAACTTGAACTGCAACCGTTTCATAAGTCTCCAGCCTACAAGTCTATCCCATCACATTTTGACTCACCAAGCTTTCACAATTACATAAGCCAATTCTTTATATAAAGATAGAGAGATAGATAGCCGAAAACCGATTTCTGTACATGGCCATGAAGTTTCAATCGCACTGTACATGCACGCCTGCACATGGTCTTTTGTGGAAGAGCCACACTCAAGGGGCCAAAGAGCCGCATGTGACTCGCAAGCCACAGTTTGCCAACCACTGACTTAGACCACATTCCACTGCTAAGACCATTATCTCTCCTCCCTGGACTTCCCCAGAATCCGACCTGCCCACAGAATTCTCCGCCCAGAAAAAAAGCCTACCTAGAGTCCTTTAAAATCTCCGACACTCCATCCCTGGGTGCTGAAGCCAATTTGGGGCTCAGCCCACCCAGTATCCAGATGACCTAATGAATGTATAATTCTTCACCACTTTGGCCTGGTGCATTCCTTCTTCACAACTCTAACAATAATGAAATAGGCAGCTAGTTGAACATCTCATTTAAAAGTTGCAATTCCCTGGTTAGTTTCTATACACAAATTGCAGTACACAAGTCTTAAATATGAAAACTATATATATACATGCTAAAAATGTCCTAAATCCATCTCTCTTATCCCTTAATTTTGTATAGTAAATCTGATTAAGTCAGAACAAGAATATTATTCCTCTATTAGAGGCCTGGTGCACGAATTCATGCACTAATAGAGTCCCTCAGCCTGGCCTGCGGGACTGGGCCAAAACCAGCTCTCTGACATCCCCCAAGGGGACCCAGATGGCAAGAGGGTGCAGGCCAGGATGAGGGACCCCACTGTTGCACAATTGGGACACAGGAGGTTGGCCAGCTGGGGAGGAACAGTGGGAGGTCTTCAGGGCATGTCTGGTCCATCTCACTCAGTCCCTACTGGCCGGACCCCAGCAGCAAGCTCACCTACTGGACATAGCATCTTCCCCCTGGTGGTCAATGCACATCATAATGAGCAGTTGAGTGGTCTTAGTATATCATTAGCATATTATGCTTTGATTGGTTGAACAGACAACTGCACACTTATATAAGATTGTAAGCTTTCATAATCATAATTAAAAGCAATTCTTTATATTTCCTATGGCAAATCATCCCTATCAGAGAGCACCGAAAGATCTTGTCATGGTGTGGACCTAGCATTAAGGTTCTACTTACTAAGTAGTTTCTTTCTTTTTTTTTTAATTAATGAGACAATATTGTACGTATTGCCAAAATCAATGCAAAAACTGATATTTTAATGTGAGAACTCAGGAAGCAGGACCAACTCCAATAGATATGCTAAATGCATTTAAAAGTGTTTTGAATATTTTAACTTCATAAACACATTCCATCACAAGCCGCGGATCTCATATTATCTCATAATGTTAATGTAGTTGAAGTGAAGGGGATCAAATTCTCCATTCATTTATTCTCTCACCTGTTCATTCATCTCATTCTGAAGCATTGCTAAGCACCAGAGACTGAGCCAGATGATAAGTATACATTGGTGAATACAGGAGACATAGCCTCTACCCTGGAGAAAGTTATAATAAAAGAAGGCAAATAAATAATTTAATGAACACATGTGTCATTTAAAAACAATAATATGTGCTACTAAGGAAATAGATCTGGTGGAATAATAAAGAATAACATGAAGAGCATGCACTCTGATAAGGAAGTCATGACAGGCCTCTTTGAAGCAGTGATAATTTATCTCGCAACTGAAGGATGAAAGGGAAGACGACTAAAAAAAAAAACTGGGGCTGTGAGATGAAGGTGGATAGAGAGTACCAGGAAGGGGGCAGCGTGAATAAGGACGGAGGGAGGAACATGCTTGATCCAGTGTAAGAACTGAAGGGATCTTTTTCTATGGATATTAGCCTTACAATCTTCTGGATGTTTTCTTTCCTTTTTGGATTTTTCCTAGGCTTTCGCTAAGATCTTATGCTATTTTGCTTAAAATCTCACCCTGTTCTGAACACGGGTGTGCAAGGGGAAGTCATTTCAATGGAAACCATGTAGTTTGACATGCAAATTGAATCTCTTGAACAGGATTTGATTTAATAGATGTCCCGGTTGTTCATTATGCAAGCACAGTCTGGCGGCACATTGACGAAGTCCTTTGTCAACTGCAGCAACTCAGTTTGTCCCCAGTCACTCTTCACTCACCAGTCCAGCTCCAGCACTCTAGCCCACTGCCAAAACCCTTTAGAAAGTAAACACTTCTGATTGGGTGGATTAAATCAATAGTTTTTCTCCTTACATACCAATAGAGTTGAGTATGTAAGCCAAAATCAGAAACCTATTATTGGTCCTGCATTCAGTCCACATATATGTAGGTCATCCGAAACCAACTTTCATTCTATTCTGAAAGAATAAATCCATAAGATATCCAACTCATAGAATCATAGAATTATGTGGGAACAGTCCTCTAATTTTTAGAAAATTAATCTCATTGATGGAGACTTTACCTTTTTTAAATATATTTTTGTTGGTCTTTACTAAACAGTTTATGAATCACACCTGATCAATGGCCATCTCCAAAAATCTATGACTCATGAAAGGAATTGGAAGATATCAGAAAACCCAGCTTAGGGTAATGACAGAACTTGATGATGTGTGTCAACTTGCAGTTGATCTCTTTTATTCCTCATTTGTTCATCTGTAAAGTAGAATAAATGTCATTCCTCTTATGAAAAGTGTGAGTTAACAGATTTCAATAGGAATGTTGTTTGTTTGAGATATTGGGGAAGGATTGTTGAGTAAAGGCCCAGTGATGTGGCAGGAAAAGCATGGGTTGTAGACTATTATACAACAAATTATTAAACTACCAACTTGACCATTACTAGTTATGAGTCCTTGAGGATAATTCTCAAGTTCTTCAAATTTCAGTCCTTTCAGATATAAAAATAGGGATCAGAAGTGCTATACTTTTTATGTGGGTTATATGAGAAATGATACGCAAAACCACTGGAGGTGCTCACTTTCAAATAGTAAGCTTCAGTATGTTAGTTTGCCTTTCTTTTTTACCTGTTAACATTTTCCACAGACTATTAAATGCTTTTCCTATTGTATGTTTAAAAATAGGTAAGACATATCAAACCAGATTTTCTACAAAATTCCTTAGAAGAGAAATAAATTGCAAAAATGTCCCCAATAACACTTTGCTAGGGAATATTTACTACTTCTAGGGATGTTTTAATATTTGAAATATATAGCTTTTAACATAAGATATATAATGACCAAACTCTGACATCATTCAGAACATTCTTTAAAACCAATTTTTCCTTACTCTGAGGATATAATCCTGCCATTTTGTAAAAATGATTCATATAGATATAAAAGTTAGCCCTGCACATAAATCAGAGCAAATTAGATATAAAAATGCTAAGTTCTTTTTTGTTTATGCATATTAAACTTAGTGCTTTTTATTTTGCCTGAGATAAAAAGTTTTTTTTAATTTAACAAATTCCAAGAGAGTACATTAAATTGGGCTTAAGATGAAAGTGTTTTCTTTCAATGACTCAGATATCAGTACAATAAGAATCATCTCTTGGGTGCCAAGTTCAATGCTAATCCTTTAGTACACTTTATTTCACTTAATCCTCTCAGTACTTTTGAGATATAAACATATAAATATTTAGATTCATTGTACAATTGAGAAAATTAAGATTCAAAGAAGTTAAGAAATTTATTTAAGGTGGCACAATTAGTTAATGATAGGTTTATAACCTAAATCAAAGTTTAGCTAATTCATATATCCTCTATTCATTAATTGCACATAGCAAAAATAAAATTAAGTCAATCTAATATATATTTAGATCATCTCCTGTTTTTAGTATTTTATGTATTATCCTGATTAATGCCATGATCATTAGATATTTGACATAATATATTATCTTTCAAAGTCCTTATTTTTTAGATGATGAAGTCTTTTTTCTTATACAACACCTTCATATCTCTCTCTCTCTCTCTCTCTCTCTCTCTCTCTCTCTCTCTCTCTAGCACACACACACATACACACACTGACACACACCTATTTTTTAGCCATCTCTTCACTTCTTAATCTATACAGTGTCTTTAAGTACCTGAAAAAAAAAATCACTTGTTTTCTTTCTCAGTTGACTTTTCTGCAAGCTCATTGATACCACCTTTAACTTTTGAGTAGTGGAGATTTGTTTAAAAGCCCATTGGAAATGAAGTAGATTTTAGTATGCAGTGATACAGTGGGGGATAAAAATGGCTCTTCAGACTTCCTTGAGCTGAGACCGGTTTGGCTCAGTGGATCGAGCATCGGCTTGCGGACTGAAAGACTTCCTTGATATAGTTTTATCTCCCTTTCTTGAACTGCTTTGCTCATATTGCTCCAACTTAGTATTTATTTCTCCTTGAAGAATTTGTTGTCCCCAAAATTAATTATTTCCCTGCTAATAAAATTAGGATTTCAGAAAAACAGGAGCCTTGTAACATTATCCCTCCTTTCCCAGAATCATATTTGTGCTTTCTAATGTGGAATTTAGGGGTTGTATAAATCTAGTATCTTTTTTAAATAGTTTAATGAGATTCTTATTCTTTTTCTTTTTTGTATTTTTTTTGTAAAATGTACAGCTCTTAGTGTTTAATTCTTTTTTTAAAATAAATTTATATATTCCATTGATTTTTTACAGAGAGGAAGGGAGAGAGATAGAGAGTGAGAACCCTTGGCCGGAATCAAACCTGGGATCTTTCAGTCCACAGGCTGACGCTCTATTCACTGAACCAAACCTGTTTTGGCTCGGTGTTTAATTCTTAAAAAAATTAATTTGTATGTTATAGAATGATTTGTCTTTTGTTAACTTCCATTAACAATACATTTCAGTTTTGGTGGTATATTTTGCATTGGAGCATCTCTGGATGAAACACACATTTAACTGTGTGCAATATGACTACTAATGAATGAATGAGTCAAAAAATAAAAGGATAGATATTTAGCTGAGTCTTTCATTTAGAAGGCTGAAGTTTGAAATACCATAAAGAAGTTAAAGAGGTTTCCAAAATGCTTATTTTTAAAGCCATACTCTATTGAGAAATAGAGCAGTACTGCATTGAGAAGATCTATCAGTGATGATGATGATGATGATGGTGACAGTAGTATTAGTAGCAGTGATAAGTAATCATGAAAGATGATTACTGACTTGTACTAACTGCTCCTGTGAGCCCAAATCATGGCATTATCTTACTCATTTAATCCTCATAAAGACCTGTTAGATATGTATGATTATTATCCTCATTTCATAAATGAGAGAACTTAAAGTTTGCAAGGTTAAGTAAAATATTTAAAGTCCCATGGATAGCTAGAGGTAGAGACAAGCTTTTAACTCACTAGTGTTTTTAGTTTTTACTAATAGAACAAGTAATCTCACAATATTTATGTTTCAATCTAGTTCTCTGTATTGTTTAGCTCATAATTTTAAGGCAGTGGTTCTCAACTGGGGTAATTTTGCCTCCAGGGAATATTTGGCAATGTTTGGAGGCATAAATGCATTGCATTCATTTCCCTTATGCACTCTATACACAGGCGCACCATTTCTCTCCACTAATACTAGCAGAGAATATTTTAACAGCTGACTGACACGTCGTAATTTCGGACTGACTTGTTTGGTGTGCGCAACAGGAAATATTTCGCTTTCAGAGAACAGGAAAAATAGCTTTATTTGCGTTATGCTTATTAATTTGTGTCTGGTAAGTTAATGTTTAAGAAAAAATATTAATTTTTATTAAAAAGTTTTATTATTTCATGTTAAGAATGACTCATTTATTTCAGCCCTTCGTATTCAGCCCTTTTTATCGAAATAAACCTGCATTTCTATGAAAATTGAAGATTCATTTTTTTGTGGTCCACAGAAACTTAAACCTTGTTTATTTGGCCCATCTTAGCCTTTGCATTTGACACGCTTGCTCCACAATAAAGAATTGTCTGGCCCAGAAGTCAATAGTGTTGAGCCTGGGAGACCCTGTTTTAAGGAGCTATCTTTCCAGTGAGTGATTTTCTGGTAATCATGTCTTTATATGGCTTGATTTCTGTTCTAACTGCTCTGTTTTAATGCATAAGTGACTTTGGGCCTTGTGTTTATAGAAGAGACTGCATAAAATAAACACAGAAGGCTTACATCATCCCTTTGCTTCGTGGAAGATATAAGTATTGTATTCTTTGGGCTTGATGATATTATTACTACTAGGAACACAATGTGAGAGCCCATTCTAGACATTCACTGTACCAATTGTGCTACATGTTCAAATGCTCATGACAATACTGATTTTTATTCATATTGTGCTTTAGGAACCTGAATAGTACAAATGTTAACGACTTTTCTAAATTTGCATAACTCATAAGTAGATGGACCAAGATTCACATCCCAAATACTGACTCCATTCACCATACCCCAGATACAATTAGCAGGAGCGATATCAAATCATGAGCTCTGCCCTAACCTTTTACTGTACTAAAATGGGGTTTTTTCCTCTAATGAAGTTTAATGCCCTTCAGTAGCCCATTTGGATATGAAAGTTTGACGGGGAAATGTTCTAGTTTCACACACACAAAAAAATACATTCTGCTATCCCATAAATAGGGTATAAAATAGGGTATTTAGGATGGATTATAAGTGGTCATTTCTTGTAAGCAGGCACAGAGAGGTTGTGCAACTTGACTGTGCTCACACAGCACGTTAGGGAAGTCTGGGATCAGAACCCATTTTCCAAATTCTAGTCCCTTTTGCTCCTTCCCACAGAGTTCCCATCTCCTGGACCTGCTCCTCCCTGCAGGATGGCTGATGGTAGGAAAACTGTCGCTTCATTCTCCTCTGGAACTGGTGAAACCCTTTCACAAACTAGGGACACAAACTCAGTATTGTCTTTATTTTCAGAAATTGTTTAGGACTGCAAATATGTTGTAGAAAATTAGTCCTTTGAAGAAGAAAGTTGAGGATATGGAAATCCTACAATCCTCATTTTATTATGCAGTCAAATCACTTCGTGAAACTAATTAAGGAGTTTGCAGTATTTTATGCTCCTCAGAATCAAATGTGAAGAAATATGATCTCATGATTTTCATAAGAAAATGGTGAGTCTGTTCAAATCACATAATCCCAAAGCCTGAAAATCACTCCTCCCTGGAAACCGCACTCCTCTCGCCCAAGCTCAGCATGTTACCTGCAGACACGTCTCCCTTAACACAGGGTTCCTCAAACTCCCAAGCTCACGGACCCTCCATTTAGGTCACGTGCAAACTGAGAGAGAAGGGAGGTTTATTCTCACCCTTTGAGCAAGAGATGAGGGAAGAAAAGGGGAGGGGATAGCCTTCACCCATCAAATCACATTTCCAAACCTCCCTCACGCTCTGCACTCCCAGGAAAATGTGGAAGATAATCCATTGGGGTTTGTGAAAAGAATATTTGAGCTTCTATAAAATTATTTTTGTCACATATACTTACCATTCATATTTGTGTTTGTTCAATACCATATACTGTCTGTTAATACAGATATAATTAACAAATAAATACACCTGCTTGGCAGTTTGGGGAACAGAATCATTTTCTGGCTTTTTTCCCAAGGATTTGGATCATACACCTGCTCCCTCCCTGACAGTACCTCAGAGCCCAGCACCCTAGTCACTTCTTCACCTCCTACTAACCCTCCCAGGCCAAGGCTTCCTCCTGAACTGACATCTCAATGGCCTTCCACCCCAACTTCATTTCTCTAAAAAGGCAAATATAGATCCTGTCCCAGCCACAAGATGTCAGTGTGCTTCTCAGACAGCCCCTGATGTCCACGGCCAGGCCTCCAGGATCCACCCACCTCCTACATTAAGGGATTCTAGCTGAGCCACCCAACATCTGGACAAGCAAAGCTTGAGAGCCCCAGAAAAGATCCTGTGTAAGCTGCCTATTTCCTCTGTAACAAATTACCATGAAGTCGTGACTCAAAACAATACAGTTGTTTGTATTACAGTTTCATAGGTCAGAAATCTCACTGGGCTAAGGTCACGGTGTCAGCTGGCCGTGTTCCTTTTGCAGACTCTAGGGGAGGATCCATTTCCTTTTCTTTTGCAGCTTCTCAAGGTCACTTGCATCCCTTGGCTCATGACCTCTCTCTCTTATCTTGGAAGCCAGCAGTATAATATCTTCATATCTTTATGCTTACATCATACCTCCTTCTCTGATGCTCCAGCCTTCCTCTTATAAGGACACTTGTGATGACACTTAGATCCACCCAGATAATCTCCATATCTCAAGACACTTAACTTAATCAAATCTGCAAATTCCCTCCGCCATTTAAGGTAACCTATTCACAGGTTCTGAAGATTGGAACATGGACATATTTACGGGATCATTACTCTGCTCATCACAAATCCCCTGTGCCAGCCTCAGGAGCTGAATCATCTGAAGAAGCTGCGTTCACCTTGATTCCAAACTAGAGAGCTGGAGAAAAAGTACAATCCTGGAGTTAGATTTAGCCACTATCCCATCCCAGGTTTGCCATTAACAAAGCTCTATGATCTTAGGCATGTTATTTAATCCCTTCATGTTTCCTTGCCTGTAACATGTAGAAAAATCATAGCTCATGTACATATACCTAGTATACCAACAAACCTTTAGTAGGTGTTCAATTAAGATTAGTCCTTTGTCATTCTGATGCCATAGATTCAATCTCATGTAACTAGCAATTGTATATTTCCAAGGTTATCAACTTGTCCTAACCACATCATCTTTCTTAATCTACACCCTAGCTCCAAAAATTGATTCCAGGGACTGTTAAGGGACTTAACTCAGTGATAAAGAAAGAAGGGGCAGCCAAAACCGGTTTGGCTCAGTAGATAGAGCGTTGGTCTGTGGACTGAAGGGTCCCGGGTTCGATTTCGGTCATGGGCATGTACCTTGGTTGTGGGCACATCTCCAGTGTGGGGCGTGCAGGAAGCGGCTGATCAATGTCTCTCTCATCGATGTTTCTAACTCTCTATCCTTCTCCCTTCCTCTCTGTAAGAAATCAATAAAATATATTTTTAAAAAAATGAAGGGGCAAAGCATGTATTTTCTTACTCCAAGTCCTGTGGTCTTCCGTTCTATATAACAGACAACTTCTCCACTTCTGGTCACCATACTAGTTAGAAATGAAATGTTTGGTCCAACTAGATTGGTGTGTAGGAAATGAGGCATATTGCTCATTATAATTGAGAAGTTTGCAGAAAAGCAAAACAGATGAGGAACTAGAGTCTCAGGAAAATATTTTCTCTCCGAGCTGTTGGGCATTTGTAACAAGTTGTTACAGCAACTCGGCTCTTCTGGCTCGCTGGCTGGTGCCAATTTGGAAGCTTTTATAGGTCTCTAGTTCCCCTGGTATTATTGGCTAAACCTGTAAGGGTGGTTAATTTTTTATGTAAAAAGAATTATAACTCTGAAAATATGTGTGAGAATTAAAGAAAACCCAGAGTCCGCCTAAAGATTTCTTAGGGAAAGAGTCAACCAAGAGAAAGAGAAATCCAATTGCCCACGATCATAGCAACTGAGTAAATATTTCACTCAGTATTGGGGGGAAAAAAGAAGTGTCTGTTTTTTGTTGTTGTACCTAACTGGGATTATTAAGATGCAGTGAAACTGTGGCTTGATATTTGTTGCCCTTGGTGACATCAGAGGCTTTGCTCTCCATTCTCAGGGCTGGTGATTAACGGGCCCTTCGCTGAAATGCTGTTATGACAATTATGACTGAGAAGTGTTATCTGCTTCATAATTAAATTCTATCTCCCACATCCTTTGAACGCTGTATTTGGGTTTAATTGCCATTGCTATCTCTACCACCACCGCGTCTTGTCTCCACAACAAAGACAGGCTAACAAAGGTCCCACTCATTGCAGAGTACCCCAGTTGGAAAGAATTTGCTTTCTCTTTTGCACAGAAAGCCCTGAAGTCCCAACTTAGAAGCAGTAGTTAAGAAGCATGAGGCCTATGTATTCCTTCAAGTGCTCATTCAGGGTATTGTTTGGGTCTACACTGCAAATTAAAAGATCAGCTCAATATACCGGGGGAGAAAGTCCTCTCTGCCCCTTTGATAACGGCTCCGAAAAGACACAGAGAACGCACTAAAGGGGTGATGGATGTTGTATAAACAGACAGTGGGCAGGCTTGTCTGCGTAGCTGCAATAGACAGAGACAAATCTCAAAAACCCGGGCTTATTTTCACTCCCTGCCAGAGCAGCAGTCTCCCTGAGTATGTATTTAATTTTGTACGTTAAACATCATTAAAATACACTTCCAATTATTTTTATGAGGGAATACAGAAGCATCCGATTTCCTCAACAGGCATATTGCCTTGTTTCATCGTTAAGAAATCAACAGAAGGTGTTTAAGACCTTGAGGTAATGTACTTATGAAAAACAAGAGAAGACACTTATAGGCAAAGCAAAAGAAACAAATGCTTCATGAAAAATGGAAATGATAAAGAAAATGATTTTAACAACCGTTGGCAGCATAATCTTGATCCTGTTCTCACACAGCGCAAATCCATTCAGTTTAGTCAAAATTGAGATAACACTGAAGGGAAATTTGAGTGGCAATCAAAGTAGCTTAAAAATAGAGTACACCATCCAGGTTAAAAGATTGTGTTAATTAACAAACAATTGTAAGAAATTTCATGAAATGGAAATGAAAAGATTGACATGAATCTTTGTGTAAAATGCTTAAAGCCATGTTAAGGCAATCAAACTTTAAAATTTAATATCTAAGCATAGAAAGAATATGCTGGAAGCATGACGTGCTCTTTTTAATTTATTTCCTCTCACGCGATTATATTTTAATTATAGTTTTCATTTGTTAAAAGTATATTCTAAGGCAACATATTCCTTTTCTTTTTGGTAGCAGTCTCCATTGCTTCATTTTTTGAAAAATATATTTTATTGATTTTCTACAGAGAGAAAGTGAAAGGGATAGAGAGAAACATCAATGAGAGAGAAACATCGATCAGCTGCCTCTGACAAGCCCCTTACTAGGGATATGCCTACGACCAAGGTACAATCCCTTGATCAGAATCGAACCTGGGACCCTTCTATCCACAGCCGATGCTCTATCCACTGAGCCAAACGGGTTTCAGCAATCCATTGCCTCATTTTCATCTTTAGATGACTCCACCTATAGCGACTTAAGGGTCGAATGTGCAAACTCTTTTTAACAGTTCACTCATGATGCAATGACACTTAAAATATGTACATGAAATTAGTATTTGAAGCAAATCATTGTGTCTTAGGCTTTGAGTAGTTCTTACCTTTTCCATATTCTTAATGGATGGTTGTTTCTCTGGGCCAGAATTCCCATGCATCATATTTAAAGCAACCTCAGCTCATTTTGAAATTGTATGTATGCTTCCTCTGTAGCTGAACTACAACATGGAGAGACAGAGGGGCACTATGATGTCCAGTTGTAGACCTCTTCCCTAAGAGGGAAGTATTCATGTCACAAGCAATGGCAGTCACCCGCATGATTTTATTTCTTTTTAAATCACCCTGGTTTGTTTCTTTTGTTCTACCAGGATCCATATGTGTCTCCACATCCATGACCTCTGTGTCAAAGGACTAGTTCGCACTCTACGACAAAGACATTACCATTTAGCTTCCACTTCTAGCCTCACCCTACTTTGTTGCCAACTCTTTAATTAGAAATGGTTAATTTGACTTCTTGTCTTAAGGCAAGGAGAAAACGAGTCTTAAGCAGTATTAAGCTCCCATAAATATTTCACTTTATGCTAATTTCTATGCTTCCAGCTGAGTGGTTTGAACTTCTCAAAAAAAGTGTTTCTGTTCCTCTCAATTAAATACATAACTAGAAACAGTAAAATTATCATTTTTACTACCCGGCACATTTTTCCTAACTTAAATTCCGGACATTTTAAATTTTTCTTCCTCGATGTATGTAACCCAAGCCCAGTGTGGTGGACACCTTGTCCAGGGCCAAGAAGACTGAGACTGAGATGCGGGGCTTTGGAAAAATCTTGGAGCTCCCTCAAGTGGACACATGTTTAATGTGCCCTTAACCTCTAGAAACGTCTCTGGCTGCACCTTCCACCCAGGACGAAACACTGAATTGTCCCAATTGAGAAGCAGAAGAGATTTCCTCTTCAAGCTTAAAACACTCCAGAAATAAGTGAAAGTTTAAACTAGTTTTCCAAGTCAATGAATATGACTGGCCAGGGAAGAAATACCAAGTCAAATTGAGACTGTCCATTGGAGTCTACTCATTTGGGTAAAATGCTAGTTGTTGAAAAAAATTACAAAAGGAACACTTACATAGCAATTATACTCTGTGCTGCATATACTATGTGCCAGGCACTGTTTGAAGGGCTTCATTTAATCCTCACAGCATCCCTTCAAAATAGGTACTTTAATAATCCTCATGGTACCGATGAGGAAACTGAGGCACTGAAGTGGTTGAATAACATGTCAGAGGTCACAGAGCTGGAACATGGAAGAGCTGCTCTGTAAACTCAGGCCATCCAAATCCACTGTACCATACTCTTCCCAAGCAATGAACAACTGAATATACACTTACATACATGTGCATACAAAGATATATATATACACATTCACACACGCACACTCCCATACGTACATACACACATTTACCTTTTAACTACCAAATCTTGTTTACTCTATCTTTTATTATTACTTGTTGTTACTCATTACAGTTTCTTGTCATCTCTCTTTCTACTTTACTTCAGTTACTCTGGCCTTGCTCTGTTAAGACCATGGGAAGTTTCTCTCCTCCATGGCCTACGCAGTTGCTGGTTCCTCTACTGGAAATTTCCACTGGTTCTTCCCATGAGTGTTTTGTCATGATTTCAGTTTCTTCATACAGAGGTCCTCCTTGATCTTACATAAAATAGCCCTCCTTTACTTTCTGTAACTCAATATCCATTTACCATGTCCATTTTGTCTGCACAGGCCTTCTCAATGATGCAAAAATATATTCCTTGCCTACCTGTGCACTTCACAACCTGTCTCCACCACACTGTAAACCCCACAGGGCAGGACTCTGTGTCTGTGGTATACTAACAAGACAAAAATAATCTTCAGCAAGTGATTAAATTATTAAATATCTAATTCTGATATCTTTTAAATGAATGGAAAAATCATGGTGATAGTTAATATCTCAAAATTTATTTTTTATAATGCTATCCCTTTTTAAGTGTGTTCTTAATAAATATTTTGACAAAATAAATTTTAAAATCTGGAGGTTTATAAACCTCTAGCCCAGTAGATGGCAAACTCATTAGTCAACAAAGCCAAATATTAACAGTACAACAATTGAAATTTCTTTTGAGAGCCAAATTTTTTAAACTTAAATTTCTTCTAATGCCACTTCTTCAAAATAGACTTGGCCAGGCTGTGGTATTTTGTGGAAGAGCCACACTCAATGGGCCAAAGATCCACATGTGGTTCATGAGCCACAGTTTGCCAACAATTGCTCTAGTCTAATAATTGTATTTAAGTGTATAATTTTATGCTTCATTAGTATGTTAGTCTTTTCTGATGCTGTATCAAAAACTTATGACACACTAAATTTTAAGTATATGCAAATATTATGCTAAAATAATACTAGAAAAGGAAGTGTATAGATTTGAACATTTCTATACACTGGGATAAAGTTCAAAAAAACTCTGTATTTTTTTAATGAATTTTGCCATGACATCAAAGTCTTATCACATATATTGAGTGCAAGTGTGTCTACTAACTAAGTCAGATCTTTAAATTTATCAAAACTATCACTGATAAAAAATGGGAAAGTGTCCACAGAGTAATGACACCAAGAGAAAGTTACTGAGAGCTAAGATACTGTTTTTCTAATGACTGCCATTCAGAATCCTATAAATCTAGAAGGGAAGGAAGGGTGGTTAGGAACTGCATTCCAGTCCACTACTGGTTTCCTGATCACTGGAGGATGTCACTGTAAATCACAGAGCATCAGCCTCCCTTCCTTTCTACCTCTTTACTTCACTTCTTTTGTGTCAACCCTCACCAACACTCTGCCCAGGTCTTCAGTCAGAGTTTATAGAGATAAGCTTGTCTCCTTTTCTAGGCTCCAGAACTTCTTTCTTAGGCCTCCATTATTACAATGATGATTAACCTGAATTACACACACACATACACATATATCCTATATAATAAAATGCTAAGATGCAAATTGACTGAACAGTAGAATGACCAGTTGCTATGATGTGCACTGACCACCAGGGGCAGATGCTCAACGCAGGAGCTGCCCCCTGCTGGTCGGTGCGCTCCCACAGAGGGAGAACCAATAAGCCAGAAGCTGGGCTCAAGGCTGCTGAGCACAATGGCAGTGGTGGGAGTCTCTCCTGCCTCCATGGCAGTGCTAAAGACCTCTCAGGGGATGTCCGACTGCTGGCTTAGGC
This sequence comes from Lasiurus borealis, assembly GCA_004026805.1. Taxonomy (NCBI): domain Eukaryota; kingdom Metazoa; phylum Chordata; class Mammalia; order Chiroptera; family Vespertilionidae; genus Lasiurus; species Lasiurus borealis. Next base: position 47,482 of record PVJN01007517.1, on the reverse strand, counting down.
CCATTCGGGGTCTAAGCCAGCAGTCGGATGTCCCCCGAGGGGTCCTGGATTGTGAGAGGACACAGGCTGAAGGACTCCCTAACCCCCAGACCCGTAGTATGCACCAGGCTTCTAATATATATATATAACTGGACACACTCATATATACTCTTTATGTATATTTATAACTATATGTATAGATATATACTTACATAGTTATATATAGTTATAGTTACATACACTTTTTTATGGTTTTAAAGCTACATAAGGCTTATTTTATTGCTCTATTAGAAAGTTAGAAAAATTCTACTTTTTCAGCCAATACATTATATCAGAGCCAACAACAACAAAAGAATAATTTTGTGATTTGAGTGGCTCCTCTGTGCCCATATATTTGAAGGAATTATTGTCCTATGATTTCATTTCGAAGTCGACAGTTTTATTGCTGTCCGCCCTCATGGTACATTTAGAGTTTTCTTCTATTTGATTTCTACTATTCTCCCTTATTCTTCTGTCTCCAGTTTGCCATAATAACAGTGAAAACTAACTACTCATACAATTTCTCTGCATGCAGCTACTGAACTAAGTGGGGAAAAATAACTTTTATGCATGACTGATTGCCTAAACCCTTCATTTTAGAGAAACAAGTCTCAAATAAGTAATTTATTTATAGCAATAAAACCAAATAAATAATTTTTTCATTTTAAAGAAACAAATGAAAGACAATCTCATTTTCAAACATATTCTTAATCCAAAATGAAATGCCAAGAACTGAATATACTGTGATACATGCAAGAAGCTGTACTTTAGTCACATTCTAGGATATTAATTAAGACAATGATATAATTTAAATTCATTTTAAAATACCTGTTTTGTATTCTTTATTAGAAGAAGGAAATTGTGGACATTCTGGGACATTAGTCACCTTATTTGTATTAATTTATGACTATTTGTTTGTACTAATAGGATTGATATTTGCAGTTTTATTTGCTTTTAATTGCAGAAAATTTATTCTTTTTTGCCATTCATGTTTTGGACTATAGAAAACATTTATCAGGCTTTTCAATAAGAAATAGATTTAAAAATAAATCTATTTAAAAATACCTAACAATTTATTATGACATATAAACATTAATAATGGTTTAAGTATAAATAGCCATTTTCTACTCTGGCAAACAACTTTTCTATATTCAATTGGCTAAATGTAAGTAGTTTTCTATAATTACAGGAAAATTAAAGGGAAAATTTGAAAACATCACTGAATAATGATAGTGCTCACACCAATTATCCTCATTGTACTTTGTAGTTTACTAATAACCATCTCAATCAAGATGTCTTTCAGGGAAATAAACCACTCAACTTTATTTTGGATCTGTTTGTAATGACACCCTGAAGTATGGAAACATATTCCCCTCACTAAGAAATGATGAGAACACACTGTGAATAAAGGTGTTGTGAAGCTGGGGAAAAGAAGCAAATTTCCCTCCAATCTATTTCATTTTCAGAGGTGCACAATCCTTCTTAGGCTCAGCCATGTATCGGGGTTCATTGCCACATGCTCTGCCCTGCCACAAACATCAGTAAGTCCTCTTCAACTTCTTTGGTGAGCCTTGTTGTTTTTAATCTGTTGGGACACTTTGGGACAGTGGTCGGCAAACTCATTAGTCAATGGAGCCAAATATAACAGTACAACAATTGAAATTTCTTTTGAGAGCCAAATTTTTTTAACTTAAACTTCTAATGCCCAAAATAAACTTACCCAGGCCATGGTATTTTGTGGAAGAGCCACACTCCAGGGGCCAAAGAGCTGCATCTGGCTCGAGAGCCGCAGCTTGCCGACGATGCCTTTGGGAGATAAAAACGAAGGATCTGCTTAAAAGGGATCCTTTCTCTTCTCCCCCTGTCTCCTAGTGTCCTCCGTCTGAACTTGTGTGTGCTAGCTCTGAACCTCTTTTGATCAGAAGAATTGGAAAATCTGGCCTCCCTTGCTGGGATTTCATGTCAATATTTGTGCCCAACTTCTGAATGGAGAACAGGGTCCCGAGGCACCATTCTCTCCCCCAGCTGTCTTTCATCACAGCGAGTGCCTTATTCAGCGTGATTTCTGATGCTTGGGAGTATTGTGGAATCATGCTGATAAGTTGGCAAAGAGCACAATTTATCTCATTTTGGAAGGAAATCCACATAGATTTTTATGTTGAAAACTATGTATCTGTTTAGCCATCTTATACTTTTAAACCTGCAGGAAAATAGCTGTTTGGCAAGACAGCATGTTTAAGAATGAATGAACCCAGTTCATTTATTTAAATCTTGCCTTGTTCCAGAGGGAATTTAAGGCAACTGAACAAGGTAAGGTAAGCATCTATAATAATAAAAGTGTAATATGCTCATTAGACCGGACAGCCAGACAACTTTCCAGACAACCTTCCGGACAAAACTGGGGCTGCAAGGGCCGAGCCCCTTGCACGAATTTTGTGCATCGGGCTTTTGGAAGGAATAATGGTTAATAAGTGGTTATCAGTGGTATACATGCTGTTTAGAAAAGAATGAATCAGGCACAATGCCAGAAGCAAAAAGGAGCCCTCAGTAGACTCTCAAGGATATTCTGTCTTGAGCAAAAGAACGGAGGTGTCATCACGTGGTGACAGCCACCTGATTTCACATCTGACCAGCACCCCAGGATATATGGCATAAACCTGGGACCATGCCATCCCACTAGCTATTTATCTGTTGTCCTGAGACAGTGGTCAGCAAACTCAGTCAACAGAGCCAAATATCAACAATACCATGATTGAAATTTCTTTTGAGAGCCAAATTTTTTAAACTTAAACTTCTTCTAATGCCACTTCTTCAAAATAGACTCGCCCAGGCCATGGTATTTTGTGGAAGTGCCACACTCACAGGACCAAAGAGACGCATGTGGCTCATGAGCCACAGTTTGCTGATCACTGTCCTGAGAGATTACATATCACACCTTAGGGTCAAGGGTGAGGCAGAAAAGTTCCAGTATTTTCTTCTATAGGAAGTTTATTCCTCTCTAATAAACTAAATTTATTCCATACTAATAAATTATGCCTCTCTCCTTACTTAATCTCCAACCCTGAACTCAGCATTTTTTTATATGTTAGCCTCCGGTCAATCTTACCCATATAATTAAAAATTGACTTTCTATTCCTGATACAGAGGTAAAAAAATAGATTTGATTTATTTTTTTTTTTTTTGCTGATATTTCTGTGTGTATGAAATATGTTTGACACAATTCTCTTCCATGCAATATTCTTCCTCATATTTTCTCGAGGAGACAAAGCAGGATAAGTAGCAGGGCTAAATAGACTTTTAAGTCACTTTTAAGACACTGATCTGTTTCTGATCTCATTGCTCATTGCACAACTGTGAACAGCTTCCAAAACTTCTCAGAAATCCCTGAGTCTCATTCCCTCCAAGACTCAGGATGACAGATAACAAACATCCATCCTACAGGGTGATTGCAATGGTTAAGAAGCCCAAAGATTTTAATCACCTCTCTCAATGCCTGATGCAAAGAAGATGCTCAATCGATGTTAAATCTTTAGGTATTTCTTTAGTTGATTTTAATAAGTGATAAATTGATTATTTTATGGAGGTTTCATTATATAGACATGGTTGTTTAATTCATCAGCTATTGGTGATTTTTTAAACTATCTTAAAGTTTACATTTAAGGATTTTTCTGTCTGGGATATAACTGTCAGATGGTAGTAGCTTGCTTTAAAGTAGTCAAGTTGTACTATGTATTTTAAGTGTTCTAAAAAACATCAAATGGGGAGATGATATTTCTGTTATAGAACCCTCTGACTGAGAACTGAAATGTGTCCATTGCAAAGCACTAGTTCAGAGAAAGGCCTTGCTCTCTTTCTTTCCCTCTCTCTCTCTCTCTCCCTACCACCTCTCACCCCAGAGCTGTTCTACTTTCCCCCAACCTCAAAGCAAGTGCTCCTGATTCAGTTATCCCCTCGAAAGTAGCCAAGAAGAAATCTTCCTAAATTCTTCTTCTCTTTCCCTTTTGTTTTCATTGCTGTAGGTCAAAGCAATTATGGTGATTATTTATTTACTGACAATAAGTAAGAAGGTGTATCTACTTCCTCATATGTAAATTAATGTCTTCATCTGCAAACTGGAAATAATATCAGACCTACTTTATTGGGTTATTGCAAGGAATAAATATGTTCATTTAAGTAAAGGGTTTGGAATAGTGTGTGGATGCAATAAACACTATACAAATAAAAAAATGAAGAAGATAATTAAGACTGTAAGTCTTGAAGTTATAACAGACATAAAAGATTTAAATCTTTGAAAATGTCCACAAGTCCTCTTTAGGGCCTCAATGAAGGTTTCCATCTCCTCGTATTTCTCCTTTGCTTGGACAGAATTAACTCAAGCATAAATAATTCAAACAAAAATATTTCTTATTTCATTTTACTTTTTAAAATTACTAATAATTTCACAGGACTGTTCCCTAGTATTTTCATTGCTTATATGCAATGTTGTAGTTGCAATAAAAGGTAAAATAAACTCTAGAGCTGAGCTGGCAAACTAATCAGTCTTTCATAATATTGTTTCAATGTAAAAAATAGTTCTAATTAAGAGAATAATGACATGAAATTTTGGAACAGAGCCTAAAAGTTAAAGTTTGGACACACTTATATTGATTAATGTTTCCATGGGGATAAAATGGAATTCAGTGTTGACTTCTAGAGCAACTTAATGTTCGTTAAAATAACAACATTCTTTAGCTCAGTGCTAGCCACTGACATATACTAAAAGCCACATACATCATTTTAATTTTTCATTTTTAAAGTAAAAAGAAAGTAATTTTAATAATATATTTTATTCAACCTAATATATCAAAAATATTATGATTTTAACATGTAATCAATATTTTTTAAATTACAATGACATGTAATTGTTTGTTTTTACCCACATCTAATTTGAATTTTACCCACATCTCAGTTTAGACTAGCAACACATTAAGTGCACTATAGATAGAAGTAAGTAGTGGCTACCTCAGTGGTCAGCACAGCTCTAGAAATGTTTGCCTCTTCCCTGTACTCTATATCTATCAATTCTTTCTTAATCTTGGCCTTAACTGCATTGGAGGATATTCAGAAGCTAAAAGTTAGCCTGAATATTGGGTCATACCTTTTTTTCCCTCTATGTATACTTAGGAGGGAAATGACAAATGCCCAAACACAATTTTTACCGATGGCTAGAACGAGGCCAGTTCATATTTTAGAAAATAATGGGGTGTGTTTCCATGTAGGTCATCTATTTCAACATCCCATGGATATGCGGCTCCAGAAATCATAACCGTTCCTCTGCAGGCATCACAGTGACAGGTGCATATTGAAATCTGCTAAAAGTGGAAATTCGAAAAAAAATTGTATGAGAATCATAGAATTTTATAGCAGGATATCCTCGCCAGTCCCTTTATTTTACAATTGAATAAACTAAGGCCTAAAGAAATGAGGAAACTCGTCAACGGCCACAGAACTTATTAGGAACACAGGGAAATAGAAACTAGTTTCCTGACTGCAGGTCAGACTTGTTTTATTTTATGTATAATGAGAATTGATTTAGTTATTGGTCACACACTTTAGATGATTACCAAATCCATATTGCTAATCCATATTATTTCGGGGGAGATTATTTCTCCATTTATATTCAGAATTTTTTTAAATAAAATTTAGCTCATCAGAAATCATTGACATAAAGATATGAAATGGTATCATGGAGCATTTCCAGAAGAATTATGAAACAAATATTTATAAATGAGTGGCTAATAAGCCCATCTTTAAAAGCAAGGTGAATTTAGGATCTGTCCTGATTAAAATGAAACGTGCATCTTGTAAATGCTGCTTCCCTTATCCACATGCACAGTTAAAAGGAGGTGCATGTGATGAAAAGTGAAAAATCTGACCAGGCAAATGCATAGCATTCATTTTAAAACTCACTTGCACAAAAGTCATATATTAGAAGAGCCATTGAGAAGCCCATAGCTCTTTGGTGTTCGGGTGAAACATGTATTCCTGCTTCTCCAGCCTCCACTTTATCAAGGGATGATCTGTCCTCTCTCTAGTCCAGGAAAAAAGCACATAATTTTAACACGGACAATTCTTCAAATAGTCTTTTAGATCAATGAAAAGAATTTCACTCTCTTTCTCTTTTTATTCACATCATTCATTACTTGTGAATTTTTCTGCAAAGGGAGAATGAATTGGACCAGCAAGTCTCAAAGCACAGACCCATGAGCACTCAGTTCTCGAAGACAATCTGTGGTAAAAAGAGGGTCTGTGGACTTAGAAGTCTGTGAAATTCTGCCCTCTGAATTTCTGTCACGAGTTCCACCATTCACTTTAGCATAGCAAAGGCTGTGAAAAGTTCTGTGGTAAAAAATAAACTTCTTCCCCTTTGTTCAACCCAGATTTACCCAAGTTACTTGATCTTAGATCTGTTTTATAGCATCCCGTGGAACTAGATTCCAATGGAACACACTTTAGGAAATGCTAATGTTGTGTATTTCTTTTTTTCCATTCGGGGGAAAGAGGTAGAAGCAACTGCAGTGTGCCAGACCAGAAGCACTGGTTCATGGAAGGCAGTGAGGAAATAGTTCCAACATCCGTGCCTGAGGCACCTTGACCTTCACTTAGAGACAATGTTGGGTAGATTGTTCTTGGGGCAGAAAAAGTGCTGTGAAGAAATGACATCATCATCTTATAATCCTGTAAGCAGCAGCTCCACCCACAGTCCCGCCCTCCCTCTCTTGTGAAAACTTCGTTCTTCTCAGACAGCCCACCAACTACCAAGAAGCAGAACAGCAATTTTTATTCATTAATATGAATTGGTCTCTCTCACAATTAGAAGACATAATGCTCAGACTCATTTTGGTTATGCTCCACAGTCATGTTGCAATAGAGTGAAAATAAGAGTGTGTGACTATCTTGTCACTCCTAGTCACGTTTCACAGAGTCCAACAGTTTTCTATTTCACAAAATGGTTTTCTTTCTTCTTCAGCTGCTTCATTCTTTCAGCTCTCTTGAATCTCTCTCACCCTATTTATCTTGGGAAAACTCCATAACATTTGTTTGTCTTATCATTGTTCCAGTCCCATCAAGTCCTGCCCAATTTTAAGTTCCAGTGTCACATCTGACCAACACTTCTCTGACTTCCCTAGCCTCAATCAGGCTGCAGTGCCAGGAAGTTCATTTAGAGACAGGTTCTTTCTCTCCTCCTTCCCATCAGTCTTCAAGTCCTGGATCCTCTTCACCAGGTACAGAGAAGAGAAAGATAGACAAAGCAAGCATATCTTTGTCTTTCTGGTCATGGTATCCCTTGGCCATCAACACTTTTGAAGCATTCAAATGAAGCTCTAACATGTAAACTAAGTGTGAGTTTTTCAGGCATCCAACAAAGGTCCATCAGTTGCAATTTGCTGATGAGAGAACTACTCCAGCTCAACCTCTTCCAACCTTTGTGTTTGGATCATCCAAGTATATTGCTGTTTGGATCCCTCATCCAGAAAACATCCACCTTGGATAGAATCTATATATATAAAAGCCCAGCAACGGAACGGCAGAACGACCAGAAAGATTGGTCGACCAGTCACTATAAAGCACACTGACCACCAGGGGGCAGATGCTCGGTGCAGGAGCTGCCCCTTGGTGGTCACTGCATCCCCATAGTGAGAGTGCCATTCAGCTGACTGGCAGCAGCCACTAATAGGCCCAGGGTGAAGCCAAGTCTTTGCATCTATCAAATTCCTGAGACAATCCAGACTCTGGCCTGACCCCATCAGCTGATGCAGGCCCTCTAAGGTGTGTTCTAGAAAGATGGTGGGGAGCTAGCATAGGAGGATGGCAAAAAAGGATGTGACTGTGGACCCTCCGGGAAGGCTGTCCTGATCGCTGAGGATCTTGGAGCATGGTTGCCGTGAACATCACCAATGGTGTCACTGACCTGGCATCACACATCAAGGACATTCATTGAGTAGCTTTGGGATGCAAAGCTCTGTGTCAGGTTCCTCCAGGACACAGATCATGTCTTTACCCAAGACATTACTCTGAAATATCAGCTCAGACTAATTTCCTCATTCAGCAGCCACTCAGAGGGAATGTCCACAGCCACTTGGCTGACCAGGATGAGCAGCTGCTCCCGCCAATCCCCATAGGCCACGCCCCTTCACCAGTACATGAATCCATGCACTGGGCCTCTAATATAGACATAAAGGCCTATGGCCAGGCTTTCTTTGGAAGTGTGCCATAGGCCCAGGAGAAAATCACACTTTCAAGGGGTTTGTAATTCATTGGGGAAATGCCAGCTGCTATAGCAAACAAACCTGAAATTTTCAGTGGTTCAACCCAGTAAACATTTATTCTTCTTTTAAGTCCAAAGAGGGTGTCTTTTTCCCAGATGATGATAGCCTTCTGACATTCCAGTTCCTTCTACCTTAGAGCTCCGTCCTCCAGTAGAGCCCTGGAATTCTCTGCATTTGGCCTTTATGAAAAGAGAGTGCAGATGATTGCATGGGAGATATTTAAAGGCTAGTCCTGTAGGTCATGCTCATATCTAGCTGCAAGGCAGGCTAGAAATTATAGTGTAGACATGTGCCTAGGAGGAAAAAAGAAATGTGTTTTTTGGTGAATGTATTACAGTTTCTGTCATAGAGTTATTCCATTCTTCCATGAACTTTCACCACCTTTCATGGCAGTTCCAAGCTTCTTTCAAGAGGGTCCCCGGGATTCTCCTAGCCCCTATTATAAAGCACCAACCTTATGACCCCCTTGATGATCAGAATGAATCCCATAGCACAGGGACATCTTTTTCCCTGTTGATCCAGTGGCATGAAGAACCCAATAACCAGATGACAGTCACAACATGCAATTAAATGAACCCACTATTATGACCCTTAATGAAGGCAGTTTTCATTTGTGTCATGAGACGTTTAAACCAGCCAACCTCAAATTAGTGGGGCTGGGAAATAAAATATTTACAAGTGAAATTTAGATGAAATAATGAGAGCTGACATCCTCCCCCAGGAACTGTGTTTCTGGAGAAACCGCACCAAGTTATTCACTAGATCAGCACGTCCTATAAGACAGTAACCACATTCCACAATGTGGTCTCCCAACTGTTGTTACAACTGAGAGTTAGTAGACCAATCCACTCTTCTTTAAGTCCAGCTGCTTCAAGGTAATAGAGGACATAGTAAAAATCAGGAAATCCCATTGTCTTTCACCCAGTGCTTTGCTCTTTTTTCCCCTGTAAAAGTTTTCTTCTTCAGAGCAATGTTGAGTGGCTTGCTATGACAGCGAATATCACAATGTAAATCCATGGTAGAATCATGGCTGCAGGGAAAGTAAATCTGTACCCAGGAAGGAAGAGACCTGATAGAACTGACCTAAAACCTAATTGCTGCCTGGTCCTCCCTACAGAATGGTAAGGATTTCTTTGGAATTCATAGACAGTGTAGCAATCTGTGCAAGATGCCCCAATTCATTCTCTGCTTAAACTGCAAGGTTTTGGAGAAGTCCCAGGCAAGCAAGGCCTCTCTAATCCCAATTTAGTTTCTAGAACAACTCAGTTTTTCTACCTCCACTGAGGAAAAAAACACACAGATATATACTAAGTATTCATCACATGCACATATGGACCCTTTGGACCCACTGAAAGGTAGACTTGACCCCAAATTCCATATTCTCCTGCACTTCCCCATGCCCCCATTGTGACCAGTGAACCACAGTAGTGTCTGGGCCCCAGGATTTTCCTCAGCTCAGACCCAGTGTCCACAGGCCAATTGGGATAGGTAAACCCAGGAACCGAATCCTGACATTAGCTCCCTGTTTCCTGGAATGCAAGCATTGTAATGGGAAGAGTCAAGTGGAAGTAAATGACGATCCCTCTCTAACAAAGTAAACCAAAAGCAATACCAATGCAATGGGGTTTCAGAGATATGTCACCATTGACAGTGTGAAGAATGAGGAGTCCCTCTCTCTCCCTGCACACAGTAGCTCAGGTAAATGGCTAGAAGTCCCTCAGAGAAGGCTGGGGTCCACAAGGATCAGATCTCAAAGATTCCAAACCTCTTCTTCACTCACTTTCTAGATCTAGGAATTGCCTCAAGTCTTCGAATTTGCTTAAGTAGCTTGATGGCCATATGGAGTGACTCTGCTTGCCAAATCTGGAGTTTTTCAGCTCTTCAGATCAAGGGCGATCTTAATAGATTATTTCAGTCCTAAGACTCATTAGCCACTCCCAAAGATTTCTACAGGTCACCCTTCTTTGATCACCACTCTGGCTGGGGTGTCTGTGATGATGCCACATCTACCTTGCTTCTTAAGGTCTCCTGCTGCACAGTACCTGGCAGTCTCTAGTCACTAAAGCATCTAGGAAGCCCATTTCAAGGTAACGCTGCCATATTCATCACCAGCCTATAAAGAACAACTCTTTGGCACATGAACGAATACCCAATCTATAATTGTGTTCCTCCCTATCTGTTATAACATCCTTAGAATACACTTCAAAACATAGTCCTCAAAATCTTGCAGTTCTTTTCACGTGAGAAACTTCTTCTCCAGGGCCTGATGTTGTAACTGGTCCATTCAGCCTGCTGAAGTCTGCTGCTGGATACAGGTCCAGAGGCAGAGGTTTGAGAAGGTGGGAACATGAGAGTTAGCATCCTCTTGCAAGGTAACTATTCCATTTGGGGGCTACTAGGCAGTCTGAAGCAAGACTACATCAGTCTCAACACAGAGAAGAGGCACAGGGAGAGATTGAGGTTTGGTGCTATCAGGTGAACTGAATCCTCAGTGTCTCAGAAGATCTTAGTGAAAATAACTCTTTCAGTTTCTATTTGCAGTCCTACCCTCCCTAGGACTCAGGTCTGAATCCCTAAATGGACAAAAACGAAATGGTAGCAGCAGACTGTGGTCAGAACTGTCCTTCCCATGTGATGACTGAGGCTTCATCACGGGTTCAAACTTGTCTGCTTGACGCTTCCCTCCCTGAGAATGAGTCTTCTCCTGGGGGTACCGCAGTGTCTCACACTCACAGACTCTGGGCCGGCTGATCCCAAGAGTCTGCCAGGCACCGCTAGACCTGCTGGAATCCCAGAGGTACATGCAGTCACACTCAAACCTAAGACCCTGCTCCATATCTTTAAATCAAACCAGTACGTTATCCACTCTCTGTTCAATATGATCAAAGTTATCGCATGAAAAATGTGCAAAGGAAATGTTTGCTTCACATTTCTCTTACAGGGTTGGCACCAAGCCTATAAATATCACTTTTAAAGGAAAAGTTCATGGTGTGAATTGGATACAGTTTTAAAGTTCATTTCTTTTTATGACAGTTTCAGACTGATTTTGTGCAGACTTGTTTTTATGGTCAAATCTAACTAAGTGCTGGATTACCTGCCAGGGAAGTTAAACATGTTGCAGCGGCTTAATGTTGGTGACATGTTCATATTTTTTTTATTTTAGTTATCATGGAGGTTCTGCTTATTTTTCCTAACTGAATTAAGCCAGAACTGTGTCTGATAAGGTTGAAGATGCTTCCTAACTCAGTTGAAACTGAGTTACCAAGATAAGGTGGGCTACCAGGGTGTGGCTTCAACTCCCATCACGTGCACAGTTTATAAATGGTGTGAAGGTAAACCTCACCAGATGGAAATGAAAAGGGTCAGAGTGAGGATTTTCAGATGAGATACCTGAAGGGCTCTATCCTTGCTAAGTCCCCACCCTTCTTTATAAGAGGAGCTGTTAGCCTCCAATCCTAACCAAGGGAGACTTCAATATGAAGGGCAGGTCAATGGGACCACCCTGGGAGTTGAGAGATGTGTTGCCTCCTGTTGGGAGACACAGATGGGGACCAGTTACTGACTCACACTGAGGGTGAGAAAGTAGACTGTGGAATGGGGTCAGAGAGAAGGACTGATGACTACCTAGGTGAGTAGAGCTGGGGGCATTCTACTTCCCTGGAATGGGCCGGAGTTCGTCAGGATATCAGTGTGTTCCTGCTTGCTAAGGACACTTGTGGGCCAAATGGGAAAGAAATGTCAGGGGGTTATTTTGGACTCTATTTATTAGGGCTGCCTGGAGGCACAGGCTGACCTCACAGGAAAGAACCTCAGTGTCCAGGTGCTGGAGAAGGATTCCCCTAAGGCCAACCTAAATGGAATCAGATATGCCTAGAGGGCGGGAACTGGAGAAGAGGGGTTAGAGGTAGGGAACCTTTGAGGAGCCCATCAAAGAGCCCCAGAAGAGCAAAGTCCACTTGAGTCATATACCTTAGCCACCCAGAAACATCAACTTGAACAATCTGACTAGCCAAGAAAGAATAAACAACTGTCCCATTACCTTATCCTTACCCCTCCTAAAAACCTCACATTGACAGGGGACAGCAAGTAAAGCTAATGAATTGGGGGCTGGGGCTGTGAGAGAGGGAGCAGAAGAGCCACATCTTTTCCCAGCAGGAAGCAAGCGCTAGCTGAGGAAGGGTATTTACACTGAGTAAGGTTTGATTTGATCAAGGCATGTGTTAACATGTCTAACCATTGCATCAGGATGACAGCTCATCTATGAGCTAAGGGAGGCTCATGGGCCCCAGGAACAAGTAAACATTTCCATTGCGTGAAATGTCACCAGACAATAGGAAATACATTTACATTTTAATCTTGACCCTTTCTCCAGTTATAATGATCAATGGAGCATCACAGAGTTTGTCCTTATTTTTCCTCTCTTTCTCTCTCTCTCTTGCCCTCCCTCCATCTCACCTAGCTTCAGTTTTTCATCCAGGATGAAATAGTAACAAGCACCGTCTTCCCTCTGTGATTTCCTCAGCCTGTGTGTCCCCACTCACAGAATTAAAAGTGAGCAGGGAACGCTCTGAGGTTGTATTTTTAAGTTGAATAGTTGTTAAACCTATCAGAGTGACAGAAGGTTGAAAACTGATACAAACAGTGATTTTAGTATTTATATCATGGATTGATTTTTTCTTTATTTATAACAACTAGAGGCCCAATGCACAAAGATTCATGCAAGAATAGGCCTTCCTTCCCCTGACTGCTAGCACGGCCTTCACTCTGGCCTGAGCTCCTTTCCACCTTCCCACAGTGCCTAGAGGCCCCAAGCCTCTGGGGTGGTGCAGAACGCCTTGTCTCGGCCACTGGGCACCTGCTTATGCAAATTAGCCTGCCATCTTTGTTGGGTTAATTTGCATACTCACTCCTGATTGGCTGGTGAGCATCATGAAGGTGTGGTCAATTAGCATGTTTCTCTTTTATTAGTGTAGATGATTTACTATAATGGATTTTCACTTACAAGAAATGTATTCAAGTCTAAGCAAAGCACCAGTTGTTTGCTTAGCCAGCCAGCCAATGCATGTTTTTTAAGTATATTTTTATTGATTTCAGAGAAGAAAGGAGAGGGAGAGAGAGATAAGGACATCAATAGTGAGAGAGAATCATTGGTCTGCTGCCTCCTGCATGCCCCCTACTGGGGATCATGCCCACAACTCTGGGCATGTGCTCTTTACCAGAATCAAATCTGGAACTCTTCAGTCTGCAGACCAACACTCTATCCAATGAGCAAAACCGGCTAGGGTCAAAGCATGTTTTTAATCTTGCTGCTCAATCTACAAAGTCACTCACAATTTAGCCATGACTCATAGGATGACATTCAAATTGTATTGCACATATGCCATAATTTCTACAGCAGCCTTTCTGAATCTAAGGCTCTCTTAATATTGATTTTAGAGAGGAAAGGAGAGGGAAAGAGAGAGAGAATCATTGATCAGAGGCCTCCTGCATGACCTCTTGGTTAATTATTTTTTATATATACTACAAAATAGGGATGTATACGGGACAACATAAACTGGCACATGCCTTACCATTCAACATCTTTTTTTTTTCACTAAAGGAATAGAAATTTGTTTTCTCCATTCTTTACCTATTGTACCCCATTTCTTAGCCAAATCAACTAAAAATGTAAATAAAAATGGAGAAATAATCCATAAGGAAAATCCATAATCCATCCTGCCTAAATTTTATTTTGGAAAGAGATGGGGTGGTCAGCCACCATCTGTATAAAGGCAGTAAAAAGCAGAGTTTGTGGAAATCTAAGTTATCTTGTCTTTCACCAGTGAGCCCCAGGCTGGCTATTTTTATGCCTGACACAGTGCTAGAGGTCACAGCATGAGGGTAACACTGGAGTATCTGATTTACAAGAGGACTTGAGGAGCAAAGATTATTTTAACAGTAAGACAATTTGGATTTATTACTGAGTAGAATGCAAACTATGCAGACATGTTGACAATAAAATGGAAGACTTCAGTAAATTTCACAGGTTGGGTCCTGCCTTTATCACTCAGAGGGATTTTCACTCAGGACATCTCTGCAGACAAGTTTGCAGATCTTGGTAGATCTCTGATCTACCATATCTGAAAAGCTTTTATAGAAAAGTATCTCAAAAGTCACCAATTCATCAATTATGCTGTTATTATCTATCTAATAACAGCATAATATGCAAATTAGTCAGGATGCCATCATTTAATGACTGAACAGCAGGGACTGGAGGCTACATGGCACCTGGCCTGGGCAGGGGACCTCAGGCCACACCCCCACCCAGCAGGGCTGGATGGGGGACCTCAGGCTGCATCCCCTGCCCCAGCACCAAGCCAGGGGACCTCAGGCTGTGTCCCCTCCCCTGCCCAGCAAGCCTCGACAGGGATCTCAGGCTGTACCCCCTGCCAGGTGTGGCTTCACGGGGGACCTGAGACTGTACCCTCCACTTGGCGGCAGGCTGAGGCTGATTCCCCCACCTGGTGCCAGGCTGGGGCACCTGAGGCTACACCCCCTGCCCAAACAGTCTTGACAAGGGTGGGTCTGGCTGGGTCTGGGTCTCCTGCAATTTTGAAGTGCATGCAAGTGGGCAAGGACTTGACTCTGGGTCCGGCAATGCACACCAGACTCTGACAGGATGGAGATTTTCATATATATTTTACTAATTTTCTTTCATCTCTGACACTTCTATTATAGAGAAAGGGCAAATAGCAATATTAAAATTTTTTCTCTAATTAATTCCCTTTTTAATGTGCACAAATTTTGTGCACCAGGCCACTAGTCTATAATAATCAAGGCATAATATGCTAATTAGACCAGACGTCCTTCTGGACGAACTTCTGGACAAAGCCAGGGCTGCAAGGGAAACCAGGTCTCAGGTGCCAGAGGGAAGCTGGTGTCAGCGGCCAGGGGAAAAAAGGCTTACTCTTTCACAAATTTTGTGCATCAGGCCTCTAGTATATATATATATATATATATATATATATATATATATATATATATATATATATATATATATATATATATATATATATATATATAAAATAACAATAGCATCTATCCATCTACTCCTTCTGTACACCTTGTCATTCATTCTTTACAATAATATACCTTGAGACCCAAAAATGACCATCCTCAGTTTAAGGTGAAAAGGCTAAAACTTTAAAAGGTTGTGTCCAAAATCACACAAGAAAATAAAATTTTCCATTTATATCTGGCCAATTCCAAAGCCCAATCTCTTAGCCAGAATCTTTCAGCTACTTTGGTCTAGTGACACATTGGTGTCCTATCTCCACACTCACTGGAGATGATTGTCTTGGACAAAAAACATCCAGTGATGCTGTGGCAGGTGGCTTGATGTCTCATAGGGCAAATTCAATAACAATCTCTCATCAAATAGATAAAATGCCAAAGTCATTTCTCTTTGGTCATAAGCATTAGGCATGGCTGTGCACTCAGACAGCAATCTGTTGAGCTATGAAAAGTGGCATTCTGTTTTTAAAAAACTTTTTATGAAAATAAGTAATTTTCAGGGTGGGAGCATTTCAAAATAATAATTTCAAAACACTGAGAGAATAAATGACCCATGTTTTATGATGACCCCATCTTGTTCTTAGGAGTTTTCAGATTTAGAGAGCATGGCTTACTTTAACTGTATTAGCAAATTAAGGACCCTGTAAATGTGGCCTGCACCCTGAGCAGATATAACCCAGAGAAGACGGATATAACCAGAGAAAGAGTTGGGGGTGGGGAGGATTATTTGCTAAAATCTTATTCTAGAGATTTTTCCATATGGTTCCATGTAGTTTCATTGTTTTTTCAATTAAATGTCTATCATATATAAACAAAAGTGCTTAGCCTACATAGGGAAATTGTTTTCAAATTTTTTATTAATTATGTATGTTATATATTCCTTCTTTTAAGCAATTACATGATTCATTTTGGTCTAGGAGACTTTCTTCCTAATGATATTAAAACAAGAAAAAAAAAGATTTATTGGCATGAATACCATACTATTCAACTGTTCAAATTAAAAGCAGACCTCAAAGCAGCCTTTCAAAGCAAGTGTTTGAAACAACTTTTCTGTGAACTAAAGCTGGTTAATGACTTGAGAGAGGAAAAAAAACACACCTCTATGTCCTTTTTTGACTCATATCCAACTACTCTGGTCCAAAGTATTCCCTGCTAATCATACATATTTTATTATCATCCAACTTACTAGACATCTTAATTTTTTTTTAAAATCCCATACTAAAGTACTTACTCAACACGATGAAAGCTCCCTGCTTGTGCAATTTCTATTTCATGACAGCCTTCCTTTTATATAGTTCTTTTCATCTCTTTATATTAAGGGCTTGTTTTAGACTATAATTATTCTTGAGACTCTGGGTTAACACAACCATTAAATCTTGTACAGGTGGGTGATAAATTGGAGGCTAACAAGTTGTACTGATCTTTTTTCCAGAGTCCTTCTTGTTTGAACATAATCACCATAAAGCAACATGAAGAAATATCTACATTCCAGACAGTAACACACACACACACACACACACACACACACACACACACACTTTATACTGCCCCCAAAAATCCAGATAGTATGAAAGATTCTGAACTGTCTCTTGAAAATAATTCATTTCTATTAGCCTCGGCAATTTGAAGGGAATGTCTAAATAAGGTATATCATAGTCACAAATTTTACATGTGGAGATTTCAGTTATTTCAAACAGATCTTAGTCTTCTCTATCTCTCTAGTGGAAAAGCATTAAATTGGTATTCTCTTAAAATAAAGTATCATGGGATGTAAATGGGTTTTTTTCTATAAATAAAAATCCTGAAGTAAGATTCTTTTTTTTTTCATTTTCAAAAATGACAATTCAGAACTTTATCAAAAATTCCAGAGCAAGCAAAATAAAGACTGAACCCAATTCCCTCTTTTCCCATATAGCTGAGTCTGCACTTTACAGATATTTCAGTCCATACCCATCAAAAAAAAAATTCTTAGGGTGGGGGGAAAATCTGTACTTGGTCCTTTAATGCTGATCCTTTGCATCTTAATTAATGGTTGTCCATGACCTGGAGCACCAAGTATTGCACTTCTGGCATTATTTGCAGTTGGCTGAGGTTCAATTAATTGAAATTTTTTGCTGTTGCTAAAGAAAATGTGAAATGGTGTATTTATAACCATAGAACCTGATTTTTCTTTACAGTCACCTGAAAGAAATCTGCATCAATGACAAAGCTGCAGCATCTTCTAAAATCAGGATGTCAGAAACACTTAACTCTCAAAGGTGCTCTTAAGGTGTTTAGAAGCAGATGATAGAGATAGGTATAAATATAGATAGATATAGGTATAGATGTAGATATAGACATAGCTATATTTAGGACTTGTTTTAGACTATGTATATACATATATAAATGTATAGATATTTTTCCTTCCTATGAAGAAAAATGCTAATATTACAAAATTGTTCTAATGTATGGTAAAAAAAAATAAGCAGTTACTTTAAAATCCATGAGTCAATGACTAATAATAGACAAATATGTAAATTGACAGTACCTCTGCTGTGCCCATAGCCAATCAGGAGTGAGTATGCAAATTAACCCAACAAAGCTGGTAGTTGATTTGCATGTGCAGGTGCAGAGCTGCCAGAAGGGGCAGGACACCTGCTATTATGAGAGTTTAGGGGGAATGGTGGAAGGAGCTACAGAAGCAGTGCTCCAGCCAGGAGCAAGGACCTGGAGGCTCCCAGGCAGTCGGGAGTGAAGCCAGGGGAAGGCCTATTCTTGCACGGATATCATGCAATGGGCTTCTAGTCAAATAATAATTCCTAATTCTCCAAATGGAACCATAGCTGAGTTTGACAGTAGTTCATAGGACTAACTTATATTTTGGCTTAATTTTAATATCCAGAGAAACTCATTTCATAATTGGTAGGTGTGCAAATATACCAGCATTTCAGGTTCCTATTTTATTAGGAAAAATACATTAGGAAATTCTATTTTCCCCCACCAGCTGAAATTACAGAGCAGTCAGTGGCATGCTTAAGTTATCAAGCTTGCCTTTTTCTCAGTATAAAGTTTTCCTCTTTAAAGAAAAATAATATATAGAAGAAAGGGGTTTTCTGTTTTTTTGTTTTGTAAGTAGGCTGCCTTCTGTGATATTTTGACTTAAATGTTTTGTACTAAAATATTACTTGGCCCAAGGACTGCAGGTTGTTATAGGAGCTATTGGTGCCCAGCATAAGATCAGCTCCTGGTAAGAAACGATAATAAAAGCAACACTGGCTAATATGTATTGCCTGCTTACATGAAAATGCAGTTAGTGTTTTACATGAGGCACCATGATTACTTTCTATAACAAACCAGTGGAGGAGAATCCAAGATGGCGGCATAGGTAAACACCTACACTGCTGCTTTGCACAAACCAGTGGAGACTAACTCAACTGTCTCAACTGGCCTGGCCAGGTCTATCAGTGCCATTTCCAATCGAATACCCAAAGGAAGCCTACTCCTAAGTCATCATCCTTTCCCAGACTCGCACAGATTGTAGCTCATAGAAGATTAGAGAAATTTGGAAACCAATTTCAGCAATGCAGGAACAAACTATAAGTGGAATGCTAAAGAGAATAATTTTCTCAATAATGGTAGTGAAGTCCTAATATAAAGTGACAGAAGATTTGACTTTGGGTGGTGGGCACATGCTACAATATCCAGATCTTGTAACATAGAAACCCACATCTAAAACCTATATGTCTGTGCTGACCAATGACACTCAAATAAATGTAATAAATAAATAAGTGGAAAAAATGATAATGATAGTGATCTTTGATGGGATATATGCAATTTTCTGTCTCCAACGGATTTCAAAATTACTTTGAATATCTGTTCTCCTGAACTTTTCCTAAAGCTATGAGATAGCAGGGTACATGCAGAAATATTTATTTCATTTTGTTTTTCAATAGACTATCAATTGCTTTCCGATATTAATCTTTACTAACACAGGCAATTATAGTTTATATTAATAAAGGGGGAAATGGCGATTCTAAAACAGATAAATAAAGTCAAAAATTTGGTAGCATATTAAAATTAGAACTAAAAACGAGGCATCGTGAGCATTTTTCTTTTTGTACATATTATGCTTTTCCTATTGAAAAGTATTTTTCTGTAGCTTTAAATAATCAATAGGCCATATCCTGACCTATTTAAAAAGTAGCAACTGAACTTTCTGATTTTCTACCATGGTGTAAATGAACAGAATAGAAGTGATTCGATGACTATAGGACATGAAGCATCGATGCATGATTATGTTGAACAACAATGGACAGAGGGAATTTGCTCTCCCTGAGTTCTGGTGCCCATGGTTTATAATTACACATGTCCACTGTGACAGCACCGTCGTGAAAATTAGAAACTGAACTAATCTGACAACCACAGTAAAACTTGACAAAAGATGAATGTGATTATTTTTCTGTTTTCCTTCTTCTTCTTGCACTTATTTAAACATGTATTAATTAACTTGTTCTAGCTGGTGTTTAGTAAACATTGAACAGGGCATTTCTTTAGTGGCATAATTAAAACTCCCTTTTAAAATGTTTTGCATGATATTTTATGCACAATTTGACTCAAGTAAACAGAGGTTCTAATTAAAGTTTTTAAATGAAGGCAATCAAAGTTGATGAAACATCCAGCAGCCCTTTCAAGCACATTGTCTTTCTGTCTAGTACAAGTTTAATTTGATGGTCAGTTAACATTAGCCTGAATTAGTTAAGATGCCCCCACCTTCACAGGCCCCTTCTACTTTAGTTAGTCTCTGGGAATAAACCTTTAGATGTTACAGTACCAGCCCTGGCCAGATTGTTCAGTTGGTTAAAGCATCATTCAGAGAGGCCAAGGTTTCAGTTCGATCTCGGGTCAGGCACATATAAGAATCAACCAATAAATGCATGAATACTGGAACAATAAATCCTCTCTCTCTCTCTCTCTCTCTCTTCCTCTCTCCCTCAGATCAACCAATCAATCAATAAAGGTTGCAGTACCTCTTCAACTTGTTATATAACATTTCTTCAATTACATTTCACCAGGATATTATGAGAAGCTTCTAATTTAGGTTTTGAAGCCTCTGCAAATAAAGTGTTAGATAAAACTCATGGAATGAATGAAACTATCCAAATAGCAAATGGGCTTTGGTTATTGTTTCCCATCATAACTTGGTGTAAAGGGTTACACCTCTATAAATAGTTCTAGCCTTTTGGGTGAGAATAGTCATTATAGTTTTTCACTGTTAACAGAAAAATGTCCACAGCACATTAAATATCTGGATAATTACCCCTTCTGACATATTTCTGTCTGTGCAAGGGTGGGTGTGGGTGTGCATGTGGGTGTGCATGTGTGTGTAGTGGGAAAGGTGAAGAAAGATGAAAAGGAATTCATTTTGTCTGTAATTCATTGATTGACCTGAAGTGAAAAATATTTTAAGGGAAGCTTCAAACTCCCCATCTTTAAATTATTCATACTTTTTTTCCTTTTAGTGAGACTGTAAACAAACTCCAAAGCTTTCAAAACAAGAATTGTTGGTAACTCTCAAGTGATTCACTGGCCCTGAGGATCACTGATCTCTCTAATGATCATTTTTAATTAATGGGAATTAAAACCGATTCCTCCCAATAGCTTTCTTCAGACCTCCATGCTCTGTACCTGAGCTGGCCAGAGGTGGGAGCAGAAAGTCTGTCCCTCCGGCTCTGAGCTGTAGAATTGAAGCCTGCTGTCCTGAGGTAGCAACCTCTTCTGCTTTTGTAGAAGTCAAAGCAAAATAAAATGTAACCCTCACTCCAGGAAGAGTCTTCCTGATGCGGGGGCTTACTTAGCAAGCCCGCAGGGCTCTCAAAACAAGCTACCTTTCCAACCTGGTGGGTTTTAATTGTAGTAATAAAGGCGATATTTTAGTCTCCATCTAAAGCTCTTTTGTTTTATTTCTTAATGTCTTTGGAGTTTGGAAGAAATAGTGGAATGCTGTTTATCAGGTGCTCTCCTATGACCCAAAACTTGAAGGAAATGGAAGCCCGTAGTATCAAGTTGCCTGTCAATTTCTCAAGTCTAATAAGTATTTACGTGCTGGGATACGAATGGGCGAACTGGCTTTATGCCATGGTGCTGTCCTATCCGTGGGCATTAGCACACCAGTCCTCATCTCACATGTGAGAAACAAAAGCTCAGAGATGTGGATAACATGGGAATAAAGAGAGAGAGAGAGATAGTCAGGCCTCAAACCCAGCTCTTCTCAACACCATTACAGCAACATCGGCAGTCATTTTGCTTGTGCTTACTCTCCATTTCCATGCCTGCTCAAACCAAACATTCAAAAGAACTGGACCTTTTCTTAATGGTGCAGGATCATCATTATAAATATTCATGTGCTGGATTTCCTCCAGTGCTGTGCAGTATTGATATGTCCACCCTTATGAGCATTAGTCATTACCATCATCAATTCATGTGTTTAATCATTCTTGCATTCGGTCGCTCATGCATTCATCCACACGCTCGCTTATTTCACAAATGTTTATATGGCGCCACTATGTGCAGGCACGGTTCTTGGCATAGGCACACAACACGTCGTCCCACTCCCCAAAGCCAGCCCCAACTCCCCCTGTTCTATCTGCTGCCTTTCAGCCACCCCCTCCCACTAATGTTGGTACACCCGTCTCCAGCACCCCTTACCTCATCCCTCTAATTGGCTGAGGATTTAGAAACCTGATGATAGATCTGTTCAAATTCTGTCTGAAACGAAAGTAAATAAAACCTAGGTGCTGTTTTCATGAGCAAAATACAAATGAGGTAGTGAATGTCTTGGTTAAAAAGGAGCCTCTCGATTAGCTGGACTTTATCCAAGTTCTGCCAACCACTGGCTGTGCATCCTTGGGCCAAGTATCCAGCCTTCTACGCCTGTATTTCTCCTCTCTAAAGTGGAGCAAAAGAATGATCGTCTGCCTCTCCAAGGATTGCTGTTTAAGGTTTACATGTTTATTTATAGAGCATTTATTCCATTACCTGGCACAGAGCAAACGTCTGTTTGCTGTTCTTATTTTGCTCATATGCTTTGTGTTGACTATTTTTACCTCTCAGAGACCTGTATTGCTGTTATATTTTTAGGGAGTTGTGAGGACTCAATTCTAAGGTCACAGCTATATTGAGCGCTTATCGTGAGCAGCAGCCTGGTCTGTGACTCCTCGGAGTGGGTTGGGAGTGAGAACTCCACAGTCTGATGTCAGGGCTAGGATCTGGCATCATTACATACTCATTACGTGCATTGACCTTGGACAAGTTTCTCTCTCTTAGCGTTAGTTTCTCATCTGTAGAAATTTTAAGAATCTTACCCACCTCCCAGGACTGTCATAAGAGTTCAGTGAAAGCATGTTTGTGATGTGATTAGCACAGAGCTAGCACCTAGTGAATGCAGGGCTGGAACACAGCAAAATTAACTCTTGATTATCACTTATGAGTTAGACTTCATGCCATTGGTAAGAAGCTTAGACATCACATAGCAAAAGTAACTATTCCTTATAGCACCGAACACAAGTATGAGCCTTTAGAAATCACCTGTGACATGCCAAGTTTCAAAAGGACTTAATGGTAAACCCGGCCATGGGACTCATTTTGCAAGTTAATGAAGGTAAATCTATTTGAACTCCTCATACCCACTAAAGCGTCCTTGTCCCCTGCTGACCTAGGCAGAGGTCCCCTCTACCCCCAGTACCCTCAGGCTACCCTTTCCTCCATCTATTGAAGGCAAAACAAACTCATAGAAACCATTCGCACTGGTGTGCAAGTGGGTTTGAACATCTTACAGACTTGCTCAGGCTTCTTTGTCTTCAATGGCAATACGTATGTCCAAGAGGATCACCATCGCTGCCTGCCAGAGGGCCTAGCTTACAAACAGGGTAGCATATGAAGCCAAGTCTTTCATATATTTTTGCAACTTAGACCTACAGTTTGCTACTGAAATATTTAAAATTCATGCCATGAATAGCTAATTAAAGGTTTAAAATGCTCTCTCTTCTCCTGGGATCTCATAAGTAAATCTTTTAGGAAAAGACAGCATCCATAAGACCAGAGGTCCCCAGGAGCCAGGCAGTGCAGACAAAGGCATGAAGCAGGCACAGTGAAAGGAAGGTGACAAATAGCAAATAAACTGGGTTGAGGGTCAATAAGGTCTGTGGGGAAGGGCCTGCACTGCTTCCGAAGGCAGCTCTCTCCACCCCACCAGACCTTCTGAGGTTGCAAGTTAATCCAGAAATGGGCATCTTTAGCTTTCAGGATTGGCGACTGGCTTAATTTCTTAGCTGTAAGAGGCCAAACAAGAAATGCACAAGAGACAAACTAGTCTTGGGACAGCCAATGCATGTCCTCTCCTAAGACATTCTTTGACAGTTTAGGTAGTTGTGGCCATCTTAACAGATAACACCTCATGTGAGTTTATTCATTTTATCCTTACAATCAACCTGTAAGATGGATACTGTCAGCATCATCCCATCCTACCTAATAATAGACAAACATGTAAATTGACTATATCTCCGCTACACCCATAGCCAATCAGAGTGAGTATGCAAATTAACCCAATAAAGATGGAAGTTAATTTGCATATATAGGCACCCAGCTCCTGGGTCCTGGGAACATCCTGGCACTGAGGTCACTCTGAGGTAGGCCCCACGTGGGCCTTGAGCAGCCTGGGAAGGGCCTGAGCCAGGGGGCTCCTGGGCAGGGCCAAGCCTGTGATCAGAGCTGAGGAGGCAGGGGTGGTGTCGGCTATCAGAGGGAGCATCAGCCAGAGGTTTTAGGCCTGGGCAGGGGCAGAGCCGATGATTTGAGGCTATTGGCAATGGGTGTGAACTACAGAGGAAACCCCTTTTCTGACTGCTCATTCACTAAGCTCCCTGTATGCCACTGGTAGTATTCTTAGTAACTTGGATAATAAGAATCCAAAAAGGTGATCTAGGGTTTTTCCACCACACTTCTGGAGAAAAAAAACAAAGGTTCACTGCCGGAGGGCTAAGAATGTCATATCCTGCCCTAGCAGGTTTGGCTCAGTGGATAATGCCTCGGCCTGCCGGTCTGGGTTCAATTCTGATCAAGGGCATATACCTAGATTTCAGGCTCCTCCCTGGCCGGGGCCCAGGTCAGGGCTCATGCAGGAGGCAACCAATCAAAGTGTCCCTCTCACATTGATGTTTCTGTTTTGCCCTTTCTCTTCCACATTCTCTAAAAGTCCATGGAAACATATCCTCAGGTGAGGATTAAAAAAAGAAGAAAGAAATGTCATATCCTATGAAAAACACCTCTTGAAAATACCTAAAGAAAGTTGTCATTTTTTTCATGGTGAAAGGACTGGAGTCTGTGTTGATGAAAACACTTTGGTGGCTGTGGTGACTGACTGTGGCTGCAGCAGCAGGGTGATGGGGCTGGTGCCTTCCCCCTGATCAGCCTTGTCACCTCCCACAAAGGAAGGCCAAACTGCGACTTAGGCCTGCTCCCAGGGGGTAGCGGGTCTATGCAGTCAGTAGGACATCCCCTGAGGGCTCCCAGTATGTAAGAGGGGGCAGGTTGGGCTGAGGGACCCCTGTACCCCCAGGGCACAAATTTCGTGCACCAGGCCCCTAGTCCTATATAATAAAAAGTTAATATGCAAATTGACCCCCACACTCTCACATAAAATGGTTACCTCCATGTAGTCAAATATGTCTGCCACAAGATGGCCAGCAGGGGAGGGTAGTTGATCAGGCGAGCAGGGGAGAGTAGTTGGGGATGACCAGGTCAGAAGAGAGCAGTTAGGGGTGACCAGGCCGGCAGGGGAAAGTAGTTGGGGGTGACCAGGCCTGCAGGGGAGGGTAGTTAGGGGTGACCAGGCCAGCAGGGAAGGACAGTCAAAGGCAACTGGGCCAGCAGGGGAGGGAAGTTGGGGGCAATTGGGCTGGCAGGGGAGCAGTTAGGTGTTGATCAGGCTGGCAGGGGAGTGGTTAAGGGGTGATCAGGCTGGCAGGCAGACAAGCGACTGGGAGCCAGCAGTACCAGATTGTGAGAGGGATGTCTGACTGCCACCAGTTCAGGCCTGATCCCACAGGCAGTTGGACATCTCCTGTGGGGTCCCAGATTGGAGAGGATGAAGGCTGGGCTGAAAGACACACACACACACACACACACACACACACACACACACACACCAACCCAGTGCACGAATTTCATGCAATGGGCCTCTAGTTTATAGATAAAGAAATTGACACATACATTGGTCCCTTACTTGTCCAGTCAGGGTTGAACAGGATTGAGCTTCATAAGCCAGAGTCTGTTCTTAACCATATTCTAATCCCTCCTTTCATAATAAAGAGTTTGGGCATTTCTCCTCATGTGGAAAAAGAACTTTGTTTTATCTTCTGATTCAAGTTTTGGGAGTTTTTGTCCCAAGCGAGTATTTCAAATCAACCCATATGCCTTGAGCTTCAGCTACATATGAAACACCATTTTATGTGCTGTAACACATTTGACTTTATCTTCATTAATGCAATGTGTGGAAGATGATTTTAGAATGAGGGTAATACCATTGAATAGCATCATTTGGAAACACATCGGTTTGCAAACAGATTCACAAATTACTCACAAATATAAACATTTACAAAAAATATATATCAGGCATCACTTGATGGTTGTTGCCATAATGATTCACTGGCACCAGAAAAATGCTACGTGATGAGCGATGCCAAATTGACACATTTCAGTGGAGTTCATTACACACACGAAACGGAACCAATTTTCCTCAACAGTGACTTTGACGTTTACAGATAAATGAAATGGAGGTTTAGAAATGAAGACTTCATGTGAAATCTCTACCAAAAATTGTAAATTGGTTCTATCCTTATGTCACCACTTCTAGACGATCAGCACATCCTGCAGACTTATTTTTGTTTATACCAGGTGGCAACCTATTCAAAACAACGTTTCTTAGGTGGTCAGAAAATTGATCTTGAACTCACTTAATTGGCTGTAAAACTCTTCTTTCAAAATAAATAACCTACATATTTTTTAAAGATTTACTTGTAAATAGACATGTCCCTTTGGTTTCACTCTGTTTACTTAATCCTGATATCACAGTCCTGTTTCTCTCATTTGCTAGTTCTCAAATCCCTCTAGTCCCACACTGTCTTTGGGTGCAATGGGGTGAGGACGGTACTTACGCCATCCTCACCCCATTGCACCCAAAGACAGTGTGGGACTAGAGGGATTTCAGGCTGAGTTGGAATACAAAAGGGTCAGGAAAAATGTTACATAGATGGAAATAGCAAGCTGTTTTCTACTTCATTAATGAGGTAATATGGTAAAATATACCAGAACTTAATACGGGATTTACTGATATGTTTGCTAAAAGCATTGCTAATGGGTTATGCCAATGGATTAGGATGACTTATGTGTAGACAATATTTTCAGAAATGTTTTCTGTGAGCAGCACCATATAAAATATTATGCTATAATATTTGTATATATTACTTATCTGAAGAAATAATTTCATAACAGATTTTAAAACATTCTCTATGGTAAGTGGTTAAAGTATATTAATAATGTTGCTTTATTGAATATTTACTGTTCTTTCAATACCAAAGTTAAGGCTCTGCACACCAAAAAATGAATGCGTTTGGTTTAATTTGTATATCCAGATAGCATTATAATAATATTGCACTGATTAGAATTAATCAAGAACATCAGAACAAACGCATGTGAAGTCTGAATTCAACAACTTTAAAGTAATTATAGCTTTGAAATCTGTTTAATATTTACTTATTTGTTTGCCTATAAACAGTAGAATCACTATCTCAAAACTAGATAACACAGCGAGTCATTCAGACTGTTATCAAACATAAGTCACCAGGGAAGCAATCCAATCAATAGAGAAGTTTTCTAATTAGCGTAATAATTATTTGCAAATAAAAGATGATTCCAAAGTACTTTAGGGAACTTGAAGACATTGTGGTGTATCTTCCCATTCTATTTATCTCTATGAAATATTTTTGCATTATTAATTTCCAAAAAATCTAGGGAAAAAGCTTTTGCTAATCAAAGGAAAACTTCAGCCCAGCTTCTGCATTAACTAGCACATATTCTAAATTAGTAGAACCTGAATTAATGAGGCTCAGGCTCCTCCTAAGTGGGATGCATTAGATAAAAGTTGTATTTGACTCTATACTCCTATGAAGATGGAAGTAGATATGCATATTGACTGTCAGGCAAATAAATTTTCAAAGTGTGAGCCTCGCTTGCTACCCATAAATATCCTAATTACCTTCTACATGTCACTAAAAAAGGCTTCGGCAAAGATTTTAACTAGTTTTCTGGATTAACCACTTTGCACATCAAATTTGAGAAAAATACAAACAATAGCCTAGAAGAAATAGAAAGTACAAAAATAAAAAACAGATCCCAGTGGTCTGTTAAGTAATCTTTTAGCCCATTGCTAAACTGTCATTAGATTGTCTCTGGGCAGTTTGAACCCTGTTTTTATAGAGTTTTTTATATTTTAACTGATTTGTTCTTAATACCATGAGCGGGTGGAGGCAACAAGTACAATACCTACTTTGTTAGGCATTCTTTCCTCTTCCACCAGCTAACCTTGCCTGATGGAGCAACCTGGCCTGCTATTTTTAAGTTAGGTGTCTATATGTGCCCTCAGGTCTTTGTCCTCTTGGTTTTCTCCGTGGCATCTTTAAAATGAGTGAGCCCATGCCCTAACCAGTTTGGCTCAGTGGATAGAGCATCAGGCTGCAGACTGAAGGGTCCCAGGTTTGATTCCGGTCAAGGGCATGTTCCTTGGTTGCTGGCACATCCCCAGTGCGGGGTGTGCAAAAGGCAGCTGATGGATGTTTCTCTCTCATCAATGTTTCTAACTTTCTATCCATTCCCTTCCTCTCAGTAAAAAAAATATTTTAAAAAAAAAATAAATAAATAAATAAAATGAGTGAGCCCATCTGATTACAATTTACCAAGTGGTTCCACTATATTTTGACTGCTCAGCAGTTAGCAACTTTCCTGTATTTCTAAAAGTTGGCTTCTTCTATTGAAACTTACAGCCCTTCAGCACCTTAAGCAACCTGTTTTTTCCCACCTAAGGTAATGCTTGCAGTATGCTATTTTTGTTTTACATTCCATACTTTTAGATTAAGTAAAACCTAACATATGTATATCAATCATTTTAACGCTATCAAATTTTTACCTGATACATTAGAATAATGCCAACCTGTTAATTATAGGAAGTGTTTGCCTAGTACCATTTCACCAGGACAAAATGACCAAGTGAAGCTAGCTCTGAATAAAGATGGTTATGGAAACCATAACATAGCAAAACAGAAAGGGAAAAGAACACAGAGATTCTATAAATGAGTCCGTCCTCCAGCGAACTTTCTTTTTTGCCTGCATTTTCTGCATGCAGGCACGGGGCACAGAGCTTCTGCCTTCTCTGTTTTCACACCATCTCTGTGAAATCTTCAACCGAAGTCCACACAAGGAAAACCATTAGCAAGTGGACTAATTCCAATCTTAAAAGTGCTTCCATTCTCTAGTTGTAAAAGAATTTGACTTGCTTGAAAAATAAAAATCTAAGCCTCCAGGGAAATTATTCCATCTTTTGCAGACATTTCCATTGTGCTGTAGATGAAATCCATACATGCCATGCAAGTAATAGTAATGATGACAATAGGAATAATAATAGCAACAGCTAATGCTTATTAATACCTTACTATGTGCTTTGCTTATAATCACTTATTTAATCTTTATAAACCCAATGAAGTAGTTACTCTAATTATCCCCACTTACAGAAGAAGAAACTAAGGTACATGAGATTAAGCAATTTTCCCAAGTTCCCAGAAACAAATAGGCAGAGTGTGGATTTAAACCCAGGTAGTATGGCTCCAGCATTGATAATCTCAACCACTGTGCAATCCTGCCGATCAAGGAGTATTAAATGAGAATTGTGAAGTTTTTTGGATTATTTTTTTAACCATAGGTTTTCTCCGGGTAATATATCCTTCTAAAAAGCTAACATCAAATATGAGTGGACTGTGCTAATTTTAGTAATTTTGCACATGCAGTTTTTAATTCGGACACACCCTACCAAGCTGAGCCAAAGAGATGGGAAATAGCCAAACTAGCTGTTCTAGCTCTAGCACACTTAGCAACACTGCTTAAATCTGCACCACTTTAAAAGCTCATTACCAACTAACCAAGAAAAAAAATTATGAAATACTTGACATTTTGGTATCTGTGATATTAAAAAGAACTAATATTTAATATTCAAGCGGCAGCAGCTTCTAGAGTTTGCACACAACACCCGCAGGGATAGATTTTGCTTTAAAATGGCCTTGAGGAGTCTGCCTTTTAAACACCTGACACCTCCATTCTCTGTACCCCTCTTTCCTGCCAGCACCGTGGGGCACTCGGAGTGGTGCTGCTGCTGCGGAATTCTCTACCGCAGGATGTGTCGATGCAAATAATGAGGAATGCGGGAAGTTAAGAAAAATGTGATTCCCACTGACACAACCTCAGCTCAGTCTCTACTGTTAATGAATCAATAGATGTCTGAGGAAGCCGTTTCTCCAGATGCTCTCTCAGTCCCCTTTATTCTCCAGCCACACGAGGAGAGAAGAGTCCTTGTTACCTAATTGAGCATCAGTCATTCCACACCTGTACCAAGGCCTCATACCGACAAGTGTTCTGTTGCCTGGCATTTTTCCAGGGTGACTAATTGTCACAGTACTAATTTACTCACCTGTGGAATCTTCAACTTCCCCAGCCTGCTGTCAGGAAGATGCATAATAATGGAAGAAAGGTTTGAAAATGCTGAACCCTCTGACATATT
Source organism: Lasiurus borealis (assembly GCA_004026805.1). Lineage (NCBI taxonomy): Eukaryota > Metazoa > Chordata > Mammalia > Chiroptera > Vespertilionidae > Lasiurus > Lasiurus borealis. The sequence continues at coordinate 17,245 of PVJN01007517.1, read as the reverse complement.
TTACTTATATTCCAACAGAAAGCTTTCATCAAGCCTTAAGTGGCTATCATTACTGGTTGCTGAGTGGGGAAAAAGCTGGTCACGTGTACATTTACCTGGTAAAATAATAGGAGACAAGTGAACAGATCTTTTCTGACAAGGAGCGAAAAAATTACTGACCAGTTTACCTACAACATGTATTTCTCTGCATTTATTTAGAGTGAGTGTATTCTAAAGTTAGACAGAGATGCGCCAAGAAAGGATGATGGCCAAGTACAGAGGTCACCAGGCTAGAAATCCCCAGCTGCCTAGCAATGAACAATTGTAGGGATGAACCTCCTACCCAAGGTGGCCTTTCCTCCCCGATCATATCACTGGTCAGGTGGTTTGATGCCCTGACCTTTCCTCCCTAAAGAGAAAACATCTAGGCCTCAGTTGTATTTCATCTCCGGGCTCAGAAAATCAGCAAAAGCAGACAAGTGATGCCAAGGTTGATCTCAGGACCAGCTGCGATCGATAGTGACCCCCCTACCCTGGTACCGACCAGTCAGTCTGTGGAGACATAGATCCTGAAAGGATACACCTGCAAAGCTGCTGAATAGTCTATTGAGATATTCCCCTGGGACTTCCCCTAAAATCTTCGACCTTAAAACCTTTAGGAGGGATGACCCAGCGCTCTCCCTCCTGGGAGCACATACCTCTTCCCCCTAAACCTTCCCCTTCCCCTCTGTATCCCCCTGAGCCTGTCAACTTTACCTTCCTCACATCTAAGCTCCAAGGACCCTTACTTTGCCTCTATAACTTGTTTCCTAAGCCCATTTCATCTACAAATTTCCTCTTCTGCCTCTGTGATTGTCCAAACAGATGTGCTCTTACTATTTGGGTCTTGGCTCTGAATTCCTTCCCAGCCAGAACTCAAGTGCCGAGGTTGCTGAACACAGCTCTGGTCTGACCCCACCAGTCTAATACCTGACATGGTTCCTGCCACCACCAACAGTACCAGTGCCATTGCTATTATGTTCTACATTATAAAGCACTTTATTTTTTCTTAATATTATTTACAAAAATATTTTTCCTATATCAAACAGTAAGGTGAAGGAGTAATTTGTTAGATTTTTTTTTTTCAAATGTGGAAAAGTGTAGGAAGGAGATACAGGCAGGAGTTACTTTAATTATAAAAAGTAGTAAACCAATTTGTGACATTTTTGCTGAACAATCTGGCCCAATAATTTTTTTTTTTATTTTAAGTACATTTTATTGATTTAAGAGAGGAAGGGAGAGGGACAGAGAGATAGCAACATCAATGATGAGAGAAAATCACCAATCAGCTACCTCCTGCACACCTCACACTGAGGATCAAGCCTGCAACCCAAGCTTGTGTCCTGACTGGGAATTAAATTGTTTGGCCCAGAAAAGCAGCAAGACCACACAAATAATGCAGTAACTGCCTCAGGACCAGCTACATTGACTAATGACCCCTAGCCCTGGCACTAACCAATCAGTGGAGACTAGGTCTCTGAGAAAGCACACCTGGAAAACCCATGCCTATTCCATTGAGCCCTCCCCTGAGACTTCCCTTAAGATTTCTACCTGCAAGGGAGAGATGAATGTGCTCAGGATGAAGGACCCAGCACACTCTCTTCCCCAGGGGAACATGCCCGCACCATTCCCTTCCCACTTCTTTCCTTTAAGAGACCCCACAAAGCTTGTAACTAGGGGAGCAATGGGCAGCGGCAGCTCATCCAGGCTAACCCCCTAACCTTCTCCAAGGCCCCCTTTGCTCTGACTTCTCAGTGAGCCAAAGCAGTCCAGTCTAGATTATCCTGTTATTTCTTCTCTGCACCTTCCTTGCTTCACTATCCTAAGTATTTTTGCTGTGGCAAATAAATACTTACTTTGCTACACTTTGTCTCTTGACTGAAATCTTTTCTTCAAGAAGAAAAGAACTGAGATCTCATTGCTTCATTGGTAACACATTTGGTGCCGCTACCCAGATTGTGACTCAGATTGTTTCATCACTGGTCAGCCAGTCATCCTCGACACCTTGGCTTGAAGGACTTGACTCACTGTGTTCTCTTTCCTCCCTGCATCTTCTCCTCTGTCCATGGGATGGGATATCTCTCTTTCTCTCTCTCTCTCTCTCTCTCTCTCTCTCTCTCTCTCTCTCTCTCTCTCTCTCTCTCTCCCTCTCCCTCTCTCTCTCTCTTTCTCTCTAGATTGAGAAGAACCTAGGCTATAGAAAAGGGTCAAGATAACTAAGGACAGAGATAAAAGGATGGCAGGTTTTTAACTTTGGCTTCTCAAAGGGAATTTTTGAGGGTCTGAATAAAACCTTTAACACATAAATGAGGACTGAACTTGTTCACTCTGAAGATGAGGAGCACATCCTCTCTCCAGCCCAAATCGTAGGCATTCTTAGGCGACTAAGAATCTCGGTGGCGGTGTCAGAGGATATCCCTCATGACATGCAGGAGCCTCATAGGGAATCACAACTCAACTGTAATTAATTATTTGACTCAACCAGTGAGCGCCCATAAACGTTGTTTACCTGGCACTCCAAGCCTTCACAACTGCCTTAGAAAGCCTGGGAGAGAAACTGAGGCACATAAGAGGGTTTGAGATGACTCAAGAGCAAAGAAATCTAATTTACTGTAACTGTGAAGAGAACATGGTCTTGGCTTTTCTAACCTATTCGACTTAATCTACCTACTGGTTTCAGGGAGCAAACCCACAGAATTACTAAATAGAGTATGCTGGGAAACTCCTATAGGGGGGCTGTTTTGTTGAGAGCCAAGTCACTATTGGAGAGAAGGGTCATAGAAAACTGAAATGGTACAAAAGAGGGCCTCGGAGCAGAAGGTGGCAACTCTCTCTGCAAACTGATAGTGTCTCCGTGGGTCCCCCACCTTTTCCGGGGATTTCAGAAATTAATGAAAAGACAATGAGGAGTCAGCTCCTTGTCCCTGATGTCAGGCACTGCCCTGCTAGGCTTCCTGGGACACCTTGAGGAATGGGCAAGATAAGAGATGCACCGGCAAGCTCATTTGCTCAAGACTAGGGTGTGTACCTAAACCACAGCAGCAAGGGCTCTGAGAAGAGAAAGATCCCATCAGTGAGTTTAGGGACTCAGTCTCTTGCACAGGACTGAGGGCAGGTTAGCTGAGTCTGGAAACCTGGGCATGAAGCAGGGGACACTGTCCTTCAAGCCCACTATAGTCAGGGTGTGTAAAATGGGGATGCCTGTTTCTCCCATACCCTTCTCCCCTCTCTTCCAGATAGGAAACCCACCCTCCATTCCTCAGGACTCTCCCCTAGAATGCGTACTCCAGCACTGGTTTAAAATGTGACTCCCAAACCTTAAAGAAAAGGAGATTAGTCTTATTTTGCAATATAGCATGGCCCCGATACAAACTGGGGTACCAGGAGGCCTGGCCAGAGAATGGAAGCCTTAAAAAAAAACACCATTCTCCAGCTCGATGGTTTCATCATCGGGGAGAATCCACTGAGGTTCCATACATCCAAATCTTTATGGCCTTAAGGAACGATCCAGCCCTTTGTAAGATTTGCAGCTAGACCAGTTTTGCCAGTCCCAGGGAAATGGACAGAGGTCCCGTATACCCAAGTCTGGCTCTAAGGGATGACCCTAAGCTATGCACTACCTGTGAACTACTTCTCTCTGTAATTGCTACAGAACCTGAAAGAAAAATATACCCAGATGGGGAAAAAAATAAAAAGGCATTCCAAAAATGGGTGGATAAAATTGTCAGTTCTTTGCCTACATTTGAGTGGCAACCCAGTTCTTGAGATATTAGAAAACCACTATCCTAGTTTTACAAATGAAATCTTCACAGGGCCTGAGATGTGGCTCCAGAAATAATTCAAAGGCCACCAAATCTTACTGGCACCATTTTTCTTAAATGCAAGTTTCTAAGAAGTTAATTCTTATTGAAAGAGAATAAAAACCTTAGTCACTTGAGCAACAAATTAACTTTTTTAGCTGGTAAACACTGATTGCTAGACAAGTCTCAAGTTCACCTACTTTTGGCCTTTTATTACTAAAAAAGCTAGAAAATAGCTTTAGAGCTATCAATAAGTGTCATACTTTGTTAGACATGTCTCTTAAAGATATGAGTGTTTGCCAATAAAAGAGCCCATGTTTCTAGAAGTCATAAAATGTATTTACTAATCTAAACAATGCTAACCACTTACTTTTAGTTGTCACTAAAAAATAACTTTTCTAAAAGTTAAGAATTCAAATTAAATTGAAAATAAACTGTATGGTTTGGTAATAGAAGTTAAAAAATATGGTAAGGCTGTTTTGAAGGACAAGGATTGAAAATGAGTTGTTCTAGACCATCAACCACAGAGGGAAGACAGGATGGGGGTGGTGAGAGGAGGTGGGTAAGAGATCAACCAAAGGACTTCTATGCATGCATGTAAGCATAACCAATGGACACAGACACTAGGGGGGTGAGGGCATGTGCTGGTGATGGAGGTAGCTAGGAAGAGGTCAATGGGGGAAAGAGGAGACATATATAATATTTTAAACAATAGATTTTTTAAAAAAAGAAAAGGAAAATAAAGAAGTTGTTCTAAAGCTGGTTATTTCTAAATGGGTAAATTGTGGTCACATCCCCTTCTACAGTCTTCTTTAAAGTTGTCAAAAGCAAATGAAAAAGATTTTGTTCCTTTTCTACAGAAATTAGTAATTTGGATGATTTTGAGTATGATATGGTCTTTATGTGATATGTGCTCATCTTATTATGTGTGGTGTGTTTTCTGTCTCCGGATGACATAATTAGGGTATAATACTTATTGGTCTAAAGAAATGAAATATTTATATAGGTTAATCAGGACCGTGTGTTCTGGAAAAATACTTAATGTTAAAACCAGTTTAAGTTGTATTAACCTCTTTTACAGTCATTAATATAAAATATGTATTTGTTTTACCCTGATTTATTTTAAAAATGTATATTATAATCTTTTGATTGGTTGTTTGACAGCCTTCCCAAAGTTTAAATTTTAAGAAACATTTTTTAACTGAGAAATGACTTCGAGTTATTCGAATGGACCTCTAGAATGCTTCAAGAATTAGTTCTCTCTCCTTAAAAAATAAAAGAAGTTTCTGAGTTAATTAGTACTATTTAGTATGCTTAAAATTACATGGGAAGCTTTGCCAAATACAATAACAATAATAACAGTAATAATACCTATGTTCTATTTGTATACAAATGTTTTTATTAAAATGAATGTCCTAAAATTTTCAGCCTGCCTTAAGAAGGAACTTGCAAAATTCAAAGCCAAGTTCAAACAAAAAAACTCCCAGGTGTCCTGGCAGTGACACCAGGCAAGCTAAGAGTGATGGCTCCTTGTGGAGGCATCCAGCAGCAGTATTCCATGTGTTTGTGGTCCCCTCATTGGAAACCTATGAATTGTTTTCAATACTCAGCACACACATGTAGTATTTTAAAATCTTACATATTATTTGTTCTTTATATATTGAAATGTGTATAAAACCTAAAAATGTGTTTTGAGTCATTTCACAGTAATTATTATTTACCAAGAAATTGTTATCTTGAAGAGTTATATCTTTCAAATAAAAACAAAGTTCTTTGTCAGTTGCATAATAGTCAGGTCTATAACCACATCCTTTTAAGTTTTGTCATTTACAGACAGTCATTGTTTTGCTCTGATGCATTTGCAAATATGTTAGTTACATCCTTGGAAAGGTTCATGAAAGGGACTCTTGACTTACTCTAAATTCCAAGGTTCTAAACAGGTCATATCTTTAAACTAGATGAAGATTTATAGAAATGCTAAGAAATAACTGGATTCATAAAAATACTGGCAAATAATCAGGATAAACAAAAATTGGTTATGTGGGACTGAAGAGAATGAGAATAATTATAACTCTATTATTTTGTTCAAAATATTGCTGACTTTAAAATCTTTTGTTTTCCATATATAAGAAAACTTGTTTTTACCTTACAGCAATTTGGTAAATTATATCCTCATAGCCCTCAACAGTTTTCTTAGTGATTAGAGCATCGGCCCTTAGACTGAAGGGTCTCAGCTTCAGTTGTGGTCCAAGGCCTCAGTGGCAGGCTCAATCCAGGCTCGATCCTCGGGCCCTGGAGTGCATGCCCAGTCGGAGTGTGTGCAAGAGGCAACCAGTCAGTGTGTCTCTCTTACAGTGATGTCTAACTCTCTGTGTCTGGCCCTTCCCTTACACTCTCTCTAAAAATCAATGGGAGGGGAAATATCCTTGGATGAGGATTAACAAAATATTATACCCTCATAATATTGAAGCATTTATATTTTCCTCCCTACCTAATCCCTCCAGATTTGGCAACTCTTAATAAGTGAATATTATTATTTTCATGGCAACACACTTCTTTGCATGAATTCAATAAGACCAACTTCCAATTGTGGTTTTATTAGCCATGACTTTGACTGGAATGTCATTTCTGAGAGAGATATACCTGGACACTGGATATTATTGGGAAGTCTTAAAGGAATGAATATTGACCTTTGTTTTTTGTTAATCCTCATCAGAGGATATTTTTCCATGAATCTTTTAGAGAGAGTGGAAGAGAGAGGGAAAGACAGAGAGGAACATCAGTGTGAGAGAAACACATTGATTGGTTGCCTCCTGCATGCGCCCTGACTAGGGCCTGGACCAGGGAGCAGCCTGTGACCAAGGGATGTGCCCTTGACCAGAATGGAACCTGGGACTCTTTGGTCTGCAGGCTGATGCTCTATCTACTGAGCCAAACTGGCTAGGGCTGAAGATTGACTTTAAAGCCAAAAAGATAACATCTAGGCCTCAGTAGTATTTCAGTTCCAGACCCAGAAAAGTGGCAAGATCAGAAAAGTGTCTCTGACTGCCTCAGGACCAACTGCAATGACTAATGCCCCCTGCTCTGGCACTGGCCAATCAATCAGCAGAGACCACAACCCTGAAAAAGCACATTTAGAAAGCTGATAAAAATTTTATTGAGACGCTCCCTTGAGAGCGCCCCTAAGATTCCACCTGCAAGAGAGAGATGAATGTGCTCAGGATGAAGGACCCAGCACACACTCTCCCCCAGGGGAACATGCCTGCACCATTCCCTTCCCCACTGCTTTCCTCTAGGGCAGTGGTTCTCAACCTTCCTAAGGCCTCTGCCCTTGCATACAGTTCTTCATGTGGTGGTGACCCCCAACCATGAAATTTTGCTACTGTTATGCATCGTGATATAAATATCTGCATTTTCTGATGGTCTTAGGCGACCCCTGTGAAAGGGTCGTTCCACCCCCAAAGGGGTCGTGACCCACAGGTTGAGAACCGCTGCTCTAGGGGACCCCACAAGACTTGTAACTAGGGGAGCAATGGGCAGCGGCAGCTCAAATCAGACTGGCCCCCTTAAACCTGTCTCCCAGGCCCTCTTTGCTCTGACTTCTCGTGAGCCAAAGCAGCCCAGCCTAGGCTCCCCTGTTACTTCATCTGTGCACCTTCCTTGTTTCATTGGCCTAAGTATATGTTTGCTGTGGCCAGTAAAATCTTACTTCCTTTGCTACACTTTGTCTCTTGATTGAAATCTTTCCTTCAAGAAGACAAGAACCGAGGTCTTTTCATCTCGCTGGTAAAAATAGGAGAAAATTAAGTTTCCTGGTTAAATGTGGGAAATATTATAAAATTCAATTTCAGAGACTTCAATATGCTAATATGCATTCTGAAGAGAAGGTGTACGGCCTTTTCAAACTTATTTGGCCCAGACAGCTCATCTCCAAAGCCAAAAGTCTGCAAAACAGGCTCCACCTGCACATGTCTGCACATCACAGGTACTCACTCCATTCCAGCAGAATTTCAACACTATTCACTCTTTTTTTTTAATATATTTTATTGATTTTTTACAGAGGGAAAGGGAGAGAGATAGAGAGTTAGAAACATTGATGAGAGAGAAACGTTGATCAGCCGCCTCAGGCACAACCCCCACTGGGGATGTGCCCGCAACCAGGACACATGCCCTTGACCGGAATCGAACCTGGAACCCTTCAGTCCGCAGGCCGACGCTCCATCCACTGAGCCAAACCGGTCCCGGCACTATTCACTCTTGATTGAATTGAAACTGTCTGTAATTTTCTTTGCCTTAGACTTGTTCATGAGGATAAATATGCAAATATATATAGGGTGTCCCAAAAAATGTATATACACATTTTGAATAATTACTAAGGCAGTATTCATTAAAATACATTCCATTTTCAAAATTGAGCCTTTAGCCCTTAAAGTGTGTATACATTTTGGGGGGACACCCTGTAAAATCAGAAACACAAACTCATTTCTTCTCACTCGATCTCAGCCCAGGTACCCCGAGTAGTGAAATCAGCCACTCTGGCGTGCTGACCTACAACAGCGCTATCACTTAAAATAGGGTTTTTAAGTGATAGAAGGGGAGAAAGGAAAACAAGCAGCTTCCTACTGGCCCTCTGCCTTCCATTTAGCACGTCTAGAGGACCGTTTTTCCTCATTTCAAAACTGATAGCCAACTTATTTTTGTTGTCTTGCTATTTAAATGCCTGACTTCTTTTGCCAGAACTTATTTACTCTCACACTGAATTTTAAGCATCTCTGAAAACACTTGATATGTTATTATTCTTTCCAGATAGCCTCCGAGAGGCACACAAAGAACGTTGAGGAAGAAAGGAGGAATGACGCTGAATACAGTGCAGTGAACAAAAGGAGCTTCAAGGAAAGGCGTCCCGCTGCCCAGAGCCTGGACCGCGTCGTCAGAATGAGAACTTACCGGTACTTCTTGCTACTTTTTTGGGTTGGTCAGCCCTACCCAACTTTCTCAACTCCGCTATCAAAGAGGACTAGTGGTTTCCCAGCAAAGAGAAGGGCCCTGGAGCTCTCTGGAAGCAGCAGGCATGAGCTGAACCGTTCGAAAAGGAGCTGGATGTGGAATCAGTTCTTTCTCCTGGAGGAGTACACGGGATCCGGTAATCAGTATGTGGGCAAGGTAGGATTCCATTGGGTGCTCTGACCTTGTGGTTTTAAAAGCCTGAAGAAGTTAGCTGCTCATGGACAGACAGGGAGGGTGTGCAGCACTAGTCCCCACCATAGTAAGAACTGTTGCTTATCTGGTAAGAGTTTTTTTTTTACCACTTGAGTCATTTCAGGTAGAGGACTGTAGCAAGAAGCTGAGAAATGTTAGCACTCTCACAAAGAGAGAGAAATGCCCCAGTGGGAAATGAAACGCCCACAACCATCCGCACAGGATTATCATAAATCCTTTAATTTTTACTTGAGCTGGAAAAATATGGCCCAGCTTATTCTATGAAGCAGGATGTAGTAAAAATAGGAACAGAGTGATTAAGCCGTAAGGAAAGGCAGGTCCCTTTTTTTCTCAGCCTGAAAGCAAACATTCTGAGCTTTTGTTCTTTGGCCAGGTTCAAGTTAACTATTTCTTAACTCCGATACCTACGGTGCCAGCCGTGCTCGAGCCCTCTGCCCTCAAAACCCGCCACCGCCTTAGGTTGGCTGTTGGCACTGCCGCTGCCCGTTTGTCTTGTCTCAGCTAATGGGCCAGGGCCGGGCATCTCAAAGACCTGTGATTTAGCCGCGGCGAGGTTCACAGCAGAGACAAATGGTTATGGAGAGGTGCTATTTCCAAATATCATCTGACCATTTTATGGGCTCCAGAAAGTGGGATGAGGAGGCATCGCTTCTGATCGCCCCGCGCGAGGGCTGGCGCTGAGTCAGGGAAACAGCTTGGTTACGCTGTCAGCCTGAGTTTGCCTGACATTTTATCATCAGCTCCACGCGTGTTGCCGAATATCTGCATACTGTAAAGATGTGAAAAATAAAGAGCCAGGGCTAGGGGTTTGAACTTTGTGAGTTCTGTGTCTCATCAGATGGTGTTGGTAAGAAAAATCATTGTCACGCGACCTGAACGAAAACAAACTAGGGATGAACGTGTGACACAGATGACAAACGTCTCCGTTTATGATCGCAGCTACCATTTCAGACATCAATAGGAGCGGCTGGAAATGGCATAAATTTTGCAGATTCCAGGGGCTGTATGGTCACACTTCAATCAGCTGTCAAATAGCCCTGAATAAGCCTGTGCAGAGAAGTCTCTTTAAGTATTTACCCCTGTCAGTAAAGAAGAGCCAGCCATGGCTTGGGCTGAGGTAACCAGGCTTTGTTCCAATGAGGTGAATTATTAATACGCAATAAAGTGAGAGAGGAAGTATTCGGTGACGGGGTGAACATTGACACCGATCCCCAAGGGCCTAGCCTTGTATTTGCTGTGAAATTCACACGCTGTGTGAAGGCTGAAGACAGTCCTCGTGCCTGTTCTGTTTTCCTTTGTGAAATTTGAATAGCGCTGCATTGATAGGGTAATGGTTGTAGCAACATTAATAATGCCATCATCTCTAAAGCACTTTCTAGAATACAAATAACTACTGTCATAGAAATGTTTTCAAGTGCTTTGTCTAATTGATCCTCCTCTTTCTCTTTTCTGCTTTTGCTTCTCAAATGGTGATGCCCTTGTATAACAAAAATACCACGTATTTTTAAAGAAAGGCAGGCTATTTCAGGACACTGGGAGCGGCGCTGAATAAAACCGCCTAGGAATCCGCTCTAGGATTATAATTGTGGGAAGTAGTTTGCCACAGGGAAACCTCGTGATTAATCTTGCAGGCTTCAGCGTCTCATCTAGAAAACAGGCCGCAATGCCTTGCCTCCTAGGGTTGCCTCGTCGTTTAAGTGAGATGAGAACTAGTGGCTGGCACATAGTAGGGGCATAACAAAGTTGTTATTATTGCTGAAAAATCCACTGTATGCACTCTATTACATTTATTGATAATGCCTCGAAGTGGAATGTTGGTTTTTATGTCATTGCAAAAGTAAAATGGGGTAACTGATAGATCTCTCGGTGGCTGGGAAGTGTAAAGGAGAGAGGCACAGCTTCAATCTGATTGGTTGGATTGGGATATTTTATTAGCAGCAAGATCAATTGCCCTGCCTCACCTTTGCCTGCCCCTCCCCCACCTCCCTGAAGCTATGACACAGAACAGAGCACTAGCTGGAGAAGAAAGTCAAAGGCAGGGATTGAAGTTGTCCAGTAGTGGCCAGTCTTGCTTCATCTGATGTGTGTTAGAGGTATTAGTGCACTATTCATGGGGCATTTTCCCGAATCTGTCTTTGGAGTTATGTATACAAAAGGAAGACTATACATAATGTGCTTTGTACCACAATAAAAAAAAAAATAGACAAAAATAAATAAATAAATTTTAAAAAGAAATTGGTTTGGGTTCCTCATGTGGCAACAAGTTGGTCCACTTTTAATAGACATGGAATAAAACAGAAACCAATGAGATTATCCAGATCTATAGGGTCAAGAAGCTTTGGAAAACAACATTTTCTTTTTCAAGATCAGACGATTAGCAGGAGTTCCAAATTTTCTGAATTCATAATGTCCTTAATGTCTCAATCATTTTTTCAAGGTGTCCTTAGGTCAAAAGAAATGGTTAGGTCCAAACAATTTACTAAGTATGTATGTTCTAAAAACAAATAACAGTTTGACAAAAATACTCATCAGTTAAGAGATTACTAATGGAAGGTGTGTGCCTTCTGGGCACTGCACAACTTCTCAGACTGGATACCACCCCCTCGTGCCCTTTTCCACATTGATTTTTGCCTTCTGCCACCATGCTGGGGGCAAACCAGCTTCATAAATATGTATCATCAAAAGGAATGTAGCACCACCTACTGTTGAAACTGTGAACGACTCTGAGCTAGTACTTCACATGATGACTGACAGAGCTCCGGGGTTTGTTGCATTATTTCCCTGAAAATTTTAAAATATTTCCTGGTGCCACCGTGAGTTCATTGCTACACCCCAGGGTACCTCAGTGAACACTCTGGGAACCATTAGACAATAGTTAGATTCCATGTAAAGGTGTACAAAGGCTGACTGAACCTTAGCCCTAGTAAATAATAGTTACTTAAAGCCTCTTCTTGAGGCCTAAAACTGAAAAGATGAATCAGTATAGGTAATGGATAGAAGCATTAACTGAGGAAAAGTAATGCAGTTGAGCAAATAACAAAGTAGAAGAAAATGTTTTTACATTATAAGCATTTATTTATATTTGTATTGTGTCCATTGGTTCCAGTTATTCTGGGCATAAGTCAATAGAGATGACAGTAACAATTTGTGGAGCAAGGAAAATCTGAGAATTAGTGTGGGAGCAAAGGGCCGTCCAGAGTCCAAAGAGGAAAAAGGGTCACATGAGCATCCAAGAAGCAGAAGACAGAGTTGGAGGCTGGATGACAATAAAGTGAAGAGACAAGATCATACTTAACACTTGAAGCGCAAGCAAGAACAGTTAGATCTTCCTCCTGGTCTTATCTTCATACTGCTCAGCCTTTCACTCTTGGCCATAAGAGGAACAGAGAAACATGGACTCTGCAGGTTCGGTAGGGAGGCACTTACTGTGAACAGCTGATATACTGACACCCAAACTCTGACGTATGGGAAAATTTTAACACCTGACTCACCTAGAATGGTGGTGGCAGGTAGGGGTCACAAGGTAGGAAGAAGTGGCCCTGTATTTGGTAAGAGTTTGTGAACTTAAGATATACAGATACAGATACAGATAAGGAATGTGATTTTTTTTCTAACATACATGAATATTTGGGGTCAACTTTGAGCTGATTTACTCTAAGCAGCGTTTGTGTCACCTGGACGCTCATTAGAGATGCCGCATCTTGGGTCCCACCTGAGAAGCTGCATTTCAACAAGATGCCCGGGTGAACTGTATGCACATTCAAATTTGACAAGTGCTGCTTTTAAAAATACCTTGCCTGGGTCTCCCTTCCCCAGAGACTCTGATTGAGTTGGTTTTTAATTATTTGTGATTCCAATATGTGACAAAATTTGAGAATCCTTGCCCTCGGAGAATATTAGTGGCAATAATTATAACACAACATGGCAAGTTGGGTGATAAAACATATGATGGAAATATAAGGGAGAGGGCCAACTGGGAGCGGGGTTCAGCAGAGCTTCCTGAAGGAGGTGATGATGTTGAAGAACTGCTGCAAGGTGTCAGCTCGCACAGCAGAGGGAGAATTACCAGGACTTTCCAATTAATTAGATGCCAAAGGAAAGAAAGCCAGAGGTGCAGAGATCTCTATTCAGAATCAGACAGCGAAAGTGTCACTAATGCCAGCACAGGAAACAGAAAGAGGTGCATATTTTCTCGTCCAGGATTTCGGGGAAGAGTACGATTTTATACAAAATCTGCTTAGGTTATCTTTGGCTTGTAGAAAAATAAGAAGAAAGCATCGTAATTTCACACTTTCAGAAAAACACCAGGCCTTCCTGCCAGCTTTACGTAATGTAACAATTCCTCGATGATCAGTCTATAGTGTGAGATTAAGATCAATAAGAAAGAAGAACAGAGGCGGATATTGATTAGATGTTTGAGGCATTAAAACATAGAAATATATATTTCTAAACCTCAGAACTGTGCACAATATGAGGCAAAGGATTCGCTTATTGTCACTAAACAGACTCCAATGGAGCTTAATTTCCTTGTCTCCTCCACTTGATCCTTCACAGTGTTCTTTGTCCTCTTTTTTCACACAATGTGTACCTAAAACTAATCTCCATTAGAAGTATTCGAGATGCTTCTATTTTGGGTAACATACCAGGAGATCTGTTTTCATGGACTTTGGTAAACTGTATATTTTCACACATGTTTTTTGATGCTAGATTTTTGGAAGTTGGTGATAGTTTTCTTTGGCAGAAATTTCCCAAAATCTGATAACTGTGCTTTTTAAAATATCAGGAAAATGTGGCTTCTAGTTGAAACTCTGATGGACATGTTTTTCTAATAAGCCTTTCCCTTGAGTCTTCAAAATTAGTATTTACTTAGTTCACCAAAGCCAATATTCTTAGGATGATTAGACAGTAAGTTTTAATGGCCCATAAAAATAAAAGTTGTCAGCCAAATACACCTTTAAAATTAGGGATGAATAATTATTTGTTCCTATAATTACATGATCCAAAATCAGTCAACATAAAGCAACCTATTATATACATTCTGAAAGATCATTTAAAAGATGCTGTCATTAAAATATTGCTTTATTATATTCCTATTTAAAAAAGGGGGGGCATAAACGTAAGAATAGAATCTTTCTGGCGCTAATTTGATGGGTGATTCAAGAGACTCTTTTAACTCCCTGTCACTTCAAACAGCAGCATCCAGTGAAAGCATCGTCACAGTCACATTTACTGAGCATTACTTTGTTCCAGAGACTCTCTTTCTCAGAAACAGAAAGAGATGCATATTTTCTCCTCCAGGTTTTCAGTGCATTACCTCACTGGACCTTCACAGCAACCTTAATGCCCACATGTTAGTTATATCCCTGTTTTATAGCTGAGGAAACTAAGGCTCAGAGCAGTCAGGTATTTCAGCCCAAAGTCTCACACTGCCGGAACTTGGCAGTTGGCCTCTGTCTATTCAGTTATCTCCCCCCTCACACACACCACTGCTTCGCAGAGCCAGTGCGAGGCACAAATAAAAAACAGACGCACAACGTACTTTGGCGTTCAATGATAGAATTCAATTCAATATCACAAATACCTACTGAGAACCTGCTGTGTGGCAGGCAGCCGTGAGGAGAGAGAGAATTTTTTAGACTGCTTTTAAAGAGCTACGCAAATGTTTGCATGAATATTTTGTGCTTTCCTTTTCTTTTTTGCTTGATTTTAATTGCCAGAACACATCAGTGATGTGCAAAATAGTTACATGTGAGGGTTTTAAAATTAGGTATGTAGTTATTGGTCTTTTGGGTCATCATGATGAAAAGTGTCCCTTTTTTTTTTTCTCTTGATAACCTTCTCTAAACTTCAATGACCTACAATAATCTTTTCTCCCTGAGTCAGGACAAGTGCCTTGAGCACATCTTTCTTCTTCATCATTTAAATTTAATGCTCAGCCATTTAACACTTTCATATTTCAACTGATGCTATTTTTTAGAGAACATGCATTCACTTGCTTGTTGGATGTCTTTTTTTTTTTAATGTCTCAAGAGATATCTTCCCAACTGCTAATATTGATAGTAACCTTTGCTTTGTTTCTACTACCAGCTAACTAATTTCAATTCCTTAATTACGAAAGCTTCAGTTTGCTATCTGATGCTAACAAAATGTCCCATTGAATAGCAATTCCCCAAGTCTCAAACTCCCTTCTCTGCACAGTTGTTCATGTAGAGAGCAAAACAGTTAGAAAGTCTGACCTTGGTCACAAAGCCAAAGGCAACTTTCAGCTTCCTGGGTCACACAGAGTAAAGTACAGACAGACAAGAATGACTCAGTCCCGAATCCTCCAACTTCCAAGTCATTATGCCTGTGGAACGCTATATCCTTCTGCTTATAATTCCATTTGTTCAACGAAATAAAGTGATGAAGATGAATAAAATAGAGTTAAGGGTTTAGATTCATTTTGTCCCCACTGAGCTATTTTACTTCCATGCTCTACAAGTCAAACAGAGCCAGAGGTTGTTGGAAGGTTATGGAGATTCTACATGCTCATTATAACAAATCCCCCAGAATCTAGCCCATGGACATTGTTAAGTAGTTCTTCACTGATTGCCTTAACTTGTTTGTACTGTTATTGAACCATGTAATTCTTGATTTGCACCAGAGTTCTTCATTTTTTATTAGATTATGGGTCCGCCATAGGAAATATTCAGAATGCCCACATCTAGTTTATATTTCTTTTAAAATCAAAATCCCTAATTATAATTTTGACTAAATTTTATTTCAGAAATTAGATTAAAACTCCCTAACATATGTGTGTAATTAACTGTCAATAGGTTCTTAAACCACAATCTTTGTTCATTTCCACTGATATGAATGACAGCATTAGAAGATTATTTTAAATATGGCAAGTATATATTATAACCAGAATTATAAATTTAACTATTAGAGGGCAGTACCTCTCTAGTCAAAATTAAATCTATCTTCTTAATGTTTTGTTTTGTTTTACCAAAAATAATCAGGTTTCTGATAGTGTTCTGCTTTTTACAACCTTCATCAAATTTAGAGATTATGTTTAGATCTTAATGTGTCATTGGAAACTCAAGAAGGCATCTCTTTTTGTGTAGATATAGCCCACTGTTAGCAACTCCACCTTCCTATAAGCCAGTGGTTCTCAACCTTCCTAAGGCCGTGACCCTTGCATGTTACAGTTCATCATGTGGTGGTGACCCCCAACCATGAAATTTTGCTACTGTTATGCATCGTGATGTAAATATCTGCATTTTCCGATGGTCTTAGGCGACCCCTGTGAAAAGGTCATTTGACCCCCAGAGGGGTCGTGACCCACAGGTTGAGAACCACTGCTATAAGCCTTCATGCATTTAGTTATTAAGATGGCAATGCACTATAATCCTAATGAGCATGCTAAGTATGTCAGTATTCTTTCCAAACCTAGCTTTCCCTGGGAATTGAAGAAGGAGCTTAAGCAAAGTACAGAATTCCCCAGAAGAGAATAAGAGATTTTTTTCTCTTATTGCCATTATTGATAAATAAGTAAAAGTAACACGTATTCTCAAAGGTAATATGAGGCATCAAATTTGAAATTATGCAACCTGCAAGAAGTAGAAAGGCAGCATGCCAAAATATTTCACTGGAAAATATTTATAGTTTCTTCCAGTTTTCTATTCACAGAGAATGAATGTACACAAGAAAAGAGAGGCACTTTAAAAGATTAAAATGTATACATGTGTGAAATATATGAATAAATATTTTAGGTGCATTGGTGTATTTCAGCAGACCTGAGGGCAGTAATAAAAGCATAACAAAAAGCTTGAAATATCACTCTGGATGTGGGATTTAATGCTGACTAGAGGGAACAGAGATTGGAGTTAAGAAGGCAATTGAAGAAGTTATCTCAGCTATGGCATTTTCAAATAGATTTGGAAAGAAAATGCTTTTCATTCATTCAACAATTACTCACCAGAGTGCAAAGTTAATAGCAGAGGCAGCCTGCCTATGTTTGAGCCACAGCTACACTGACTATCTAGGTATGTTGAGCAAGTTACTTAACCCCTCTCTGCCCTCGATTTCTTTAACTGTTAAATGAGGGGGGTAATAAAGTCATTGAGGTGAGGCTTAAGTAAGTTAATGCACAGAAGGGCTTAGAATGGGCCTGGTGTATCATAGGAAACTAAGGGAAGACCAATACCAGGCAGGATGGCTCCCCG
>PVJN01007516.1:0-67826 GCA_004026805.1 Lasiurus borealis | reverse complement strand
TATCTGGAGGGTCTCAGATTTCCAGAGTTAGACGTTCCCAGAACTTGGCAAAACCTGCCACCAGGTTGTGTGCCCCTCATTGACCTGTTAGTCCCCGCTCTGACTAGCAGGACAGCTCTTCGGCTATTGAGACTGGGGCTGGGGGGTGAGGGAGGCATGGATGTGCTGCTAAATATTTCATAATGGGTTCTCCTGAAAAGAGAGAGCCCTGATTTCTAGTCTTGCCAATTTCGGAGTGTAAATATTCCCACTGTGGTTGATTTCAAGCTACCAAATGTGGAATGTGGAGTTGGGAGGACATGCGAACAGTTGGTTCTTATGAGCCAGGGTAAGCCAGCTGCGCACCACTAGGCCCGGTGTCTTTACCCTCGCAGACTGCCCTTTCTCTGCTCAGAGACTCAGCAATTCCCAGACAGGAGGATAATGGAATTGAAAGGGACAGAACTGACCGCTGTGTAATGACCTGGGGTCAGACTTTTGCAGCTGAGACTACAGCATGGCTGGCAGGTTGGATGACAACAGGGTTCTTAGTTTCTCCACCAAACCCCACCCACTCCCAGCCCATCTCCCTTTGGAATGAAAGGTTAGGAGTGGGTCAGAATTGAGCACCTATGACATGAAGCCATAATGTATCAACAGAGCTTTTATTTCAGGCATCAGGGTGCAGGAGAGCTGAATCTGAAAAAAGGAGTCAGTCTTGACTGAAGGAGGGGAAGGCTTCTGTCAGGTATTGCTGGCTGCAGGCAGTTTCTGCCGGCGTAAGGGTCCGGTCCTTCTCTCTCCCATCACCAGGTGCCCTCTGGTTATCTAAGCTATGCGGTACTCAAAGCTGCAAGCTTTCTGCAAGATATCTGCTAAGCACAATAAGTCTCCTCTGCCCCGTTTTATTCTCTTTAACCCTTTCAGGGAGCAGTGTGTCCTGGAGTTGTTACACGGTGCCCAACAAGTTGGGAAAACAGGGACTGGAGTTGGAGGTGGGGGGTATGGAGGTGACTCTGTTTAAATGGCATCTGACAGTGCTGGCTCAACGTGCCTTCACCTTGGCCAAAATCCCCCCCAAAACTGGGCTCATGGGGTCAGTCTTACACTAGTTGCTCTTTGTGCTTCCAAAGTGCTTGTTGCTTCTACTATAAACCCACTGAGCCCCGGAATGCTGACTGCAGAGCCAATCTGCCGGTATCGGCAGTGGCAGCAGACATCAGAAATTGTCGACACAGCTTTTTAGTGACTGGGTTTCTCCAGAAAAAGAGCTAATTATTCAATCAAGGTGCAAGCACAAAGGTGGAGGAGTAAGCCAGAGGAATGGATTTGGCAGGAAATAACAGAATCCCCACCGGCTGGGGTACCCAACACCCCTCATGTGCATTAATTTCCAATGGCCACTGCAGAAGGGTACATTTCTAAGCTGGCAGCAGTGTAGAAGGAAGAGCACTAGAGACTCCAGATTGAAGATGGGGATTCTGATATTGCTGGGGTCACCAAAGGAGGAACGCATGAGGCCGAAAGTGGTAAAGAATTGTAAATTTACTAGGTCATCTGGAAACCACACGGGCTGAGCCCCCAAATGGCATCCCTGACCCAGAGACAGGGAGTCAGAGATTTTAAAGGACTCTAGGTGGTTTTTTTTTTCAGTGTGGAATTCTCTGGTTGGATCCGGATCCTGCGCAAGTCTGGAGGGGAAAGTTACTGATCTCAGCAAATAGAATGGGTCTAAGTGAAAGGGGATGTCAGTCTTGAAATGATCTAAAGGTCGGTTTCTAAAAGATCTAAAAGTCTTAGGTATCAATTCAATTACAGTGGTACCTCGAGATACGAGTTTAATTCGTTCTGTAACCTTGAGGCTTGGGAAACCATGAGACACTCGAGTAGCGGTAAACTGGTGGGTCGTGTGCAGCCGGCCGATCCGCGCGATTACTCCTATCTCAAATGTTGCTCGTATTTCAAAGCAAAAATCGCTCGCTCGATGGCTCGTATCTCAAAAATCTCATATGTTAGGGCACTCGTATCTTGAGGTACCACTGTATTTGATCAGGCCTAACAGTCCAGCCTTTTTGTTTTATAGAATAGAGGCGGAGGTCATTTCTTCCATACTTATTTCTTGCTAAGAGGGGACATCGAGGTCCAAAGGGGATGGACTTTGATTGTAGTCGGCTGGAACACTATATAGATGCCTCCTGGTTGGAGCGAGGGGTTGCAGGAGCATAATTTCCCTGAGAGACCGGTTGGCGAAGGCTCAAGGGGAGTCCTAAAGGAAAGATGAGAAATGGCGCAGATTACAGGGGTCGAAAACAGTGATGCAGAATAGAAATGTTAATGGTCCTATAAAGGGAAGTAGCCAGGTACACCAATTTATATTTTTTTAGCCATGGTCTCATGAAGTTGACTGACCTCTAATGTTTGTGGCCCTTTCTGTTAATTTTTGGATGGCACCCCTGACTAGGCCAGACTGATTGGCATAAAAATAACATTCTTCTTCAAGAAAGAGGTGTAGTTTAGGAGGTGTAGTCCTCTCTGATTTTGGAGGGTGACAGCCGCTTGTGAATCTATCTGATCCTGAATGTGAACTAAACTTTTGGCAATGTCATTGAGGCTTTCTTGTAGGTCCCGGGACAGGAGTTCAAAATATCATAGAGCAGTGGTTAAGCCGCTATGCCAGTTCCAGCACCTGCTGAGATACCGAGGGTCATGAGGAGAGGGGTTATCTGGACTGCCCTTTTGTGTTGGATACGATGGGTTATGGGGACAGGTAAGACTAATGATTAGGGGCTACGTCTCGTCGGGTGAGAGAAAGACTAGAGTACAGGACCCCGTCCAGTTGATCACCCCTGTTTTGAGTAGAACTCTGTCTCCTGTTAAGAAGGGATATGGAAAAAATATCTCGAGCATATACCACATCATTAATTACAGTCACGGTTTGATTAGGATGCCAGGTGGAGTTTATTTGTGATACCCAAGGCTGAGGAAACCTGTTGAGTGACGTGGGTGGTAAAAGCTGGTCCTGAGGCAGCGACAGTGTCATTTGTCTGGTTTTGCTGCTTTTCTGGGCCTGGAGCTGAAATACAACTGAGACGTAGATGTTATTTTTAGGGGGGAGAAGGTCAGCAGTCCAGACTGCCTGACTAGTGATGGGAAAGAGGAGGATAGGTTACTCTGAGGGTGAGGTTCTTGTTTCCACAGTTTTTCCCAGAGCTTTCTGCCCTGAGTTTCTGTAATGACAAGAATTATGACAAATGGTCTAGTGAAAGGAAAGAGACATTAGTTTACAGCCAAGTATTATAAAGTTTATATTTTTAGGTTCAGTGTAGAGTTTTAAATATATATAAAAGCTAACCTGTTACCCCTGAGAATTTCCTGTTTGAACTCGGCTCTGAATCTTTGTAAGTTCCTTCCTAGAGCAGGCTGAATTTTCTGGAATATTATTTTAAAACATTATATGCCAGTGATGCCATCAGGAGGCAGAAAACACATATATACAGACAGACAAACACATGTATACAGACAGACAAATACATGATGACCATACACACGATTTAAATAATTTTTTTTCCTTTGCTTTTGATAACTTTTAAGAATTTAGGAAAGGGGAGAGAAATTCTTAAACACCAAGCAGGAAGACCTGTTGAGGCTTTCCATGATGGTGTCAAGGACTATGCACGAACAGTGGGAATAAAGTCTAGGCACCAATCTAAGAGCTTAAGCAACAGGAGAGAGCCGGATGGGGTTGCTTTAGTTTACTAGGAGTCAGGACAAGGGTTCAGAACTCAAGGAGGGCAGAATAAGTGTCAATTAAAAAGGAGATCAGCTTACCTGCCACCATAACTGTTCCCTGAGGCTCTGTCCCAGTGATGTAAGGCTGTGGGTCTTGTCAGGGCCTGGGCAGCGTCAGTTTTCTGTGGCCAATCCCAGGAGGTCTGGGAGCTCCACACCAGGTCCAGAAGGTGGCCTTGCTGGACTGGCTGAGGTCTGACCCAGAGGGCCAGACTACAGTCTGATTTCCAGTGGCCTTCCCTTCCGCACCTTCGCCAGGGCCCAGGAGGGGTCTCAGGTTTGGGCAGGACTTGGCCCTGTGTCCCTCCTTTTTGCATTTGGAGGACAGGCCCGGAGGAGGCTGAGCCCCTGACTTGACCTTGTTGGAGGACCGGCGCTCCATTTGGGGTATGTGAGAGTGGTGGCTAGGAGCTGAGGCTATGGGCCTCAGCCTTGGCCTGATCTCATCTTGGATTTTTGGATTTCGGTCTTGTTGTCTCTATTATTAAAGGCCTCAAAGGCCAGGTTAACCAGTCTTTTTGAGGGGTGTGTGGACCTGTGTCTATTGTTTGAAGTTTGCGGTGTATGTTGGGGGCTGATTGGGCTATAACATGGATGTTCAGAAGGAGGGGTCCCTCAGGGAAGGTGGGGTCCAAGATGGTGAATTTCTGTTAGACCTTTGTGAGGCGGGAAAGGAAGAGAGCTGGTTTTTGCCAGGGCCATGAGTGATTTTTAGGGCCTTAAGTTTGTCATAGTTGACCACCTTATGGGCAGCCTTTTGAGTCTGGCAATGAGACAGGTGATTATATGGCTGTGGAGCCGGCGCCCTGGAGAATTAACCTGATAGTCCCATCTTGGGTCAGTTTGGGGATGTGCCAGAACCAATGGAGTTGGCCATTGTGTCCTGTCTCTGGAGAGCATGGGTATGGTCCTGAGCTGCTAGCCACATCTGGTGGCAACAGGCCTCAGTGAAGGAAGCCCCCTAATACTTACTAAGGTCCTGGTCCTTTTTTCATACTTGACCTTACAGTAGCCCTTCAAGGTAACTGTTACTTTCCTACACTATAGATAAGGAACTGAGGCTCAGAGAGGTAGATTAACTTCTTCAAGGTCACACTCTTGGTCCGTTACACCAATGCCCCTGCTCCCTTTGGGGAGGTGTCTTCAATAAGTGGTCAGAAGGAATTGAAAAGGAGGGTTGAAAAGCCGGGGTTGAGGAGTCCTGTAATAGCCATCTATCCTTTTGTTTGTGTTTGGTTTTTTTGCTTGTCTCAAGGCAACCGTGGGTGAAAATATTTAAAAGCTCATTTCAGCAGAATTTCAGCGTCTGTCTGTTGTGTAACACCTCATGGCTTGAGGCTCTTCTGAGCTCTTGCTTCTCAGAAGCTCTTCTTCTTCTCCAGGCTGTTCCATTCCACCCAACCTGAGCTTTCCTCTGAATCCTTACAGTTCTCACAGGCCTGCACTTACTGTAGACCCACCTTTGCCCCAACAGAGCTGTGTAATGTAGGCCAGGCTGAACTTCCCTTGGTGTCCTTGATGCCTTCTATGAAGAGATGGGGTTTGCCTCCTAGAATTTCACTATGGCAGCACTCCTAGGGTTTGGGTGGGGTAATTTCCACCCTGTAGCACATCCTTGGCCCTGCCTAACAAATGACAGGAGCATTCTACCCTTTGTGACAACCCAAAAGAAGATCAAAAGTCTACACATTTTCACATGCCCCCCTCCCAGCCTGTGTCACTCCAGCTGATAAACTTCTTAGTCCCAAAAGCTATGAAGACCCATTGGTTAGTTTTTTACTCAGCCAGGATGGTTTTTCTTCCCATGTCCTTCTCTGGACTCCAAAGTGCAAGGTCATTGCGCTGTGATTGGAGGCAGTGGTTTCGGGGATGGGCACCGGGTTGGAGCTCCAGTTCTCATTCTCACCAGATATGTGCCCTAACTACTGGGAACTTCTGTGTCATCGCCTCTAAAGTGGGGAACAATAATGGTACCCCTCCAGGCTTGTTTAACACCAAGTCCAATGCCAAGTCCATAGGAAACAAGAGGGAAGCATTGGTGATGAAGAATGTGGGGAGGTCTCCCATTGTCTGGGTTCTCCGTCCATCAGACTTTTCCTTCACAATGCTCATCGCCAACGTGATTGAATTCATGACTTGTACACTCAGTTATTGACTGTCCCTGTCCCCTCCATTAAACTCTGGTTTCCACGAGGGCAGAGAGGACCTGGGTCCCCCTTGCTCAACGTCGGGTCCCAGGGTGTGGTGCACAGGAGGCACTCAAGCAAACGGTTGTCAAGTGGTTGAGGACATATAATCACTGCCTTGTCTTTGTTGTCCATAGACCACTGCCTTTGACAGCAAAGTAACACGGAAACCATCTTCCTGTGTCCATAGGAGAAGCCAGCATGGAAACATCAACCGCCTCAAAGGACTATGAAGTGGTCACAGAATATGACTATGCGGACTCGACCCCGTGCCAAAAAGGAGAGGTGAGGGCTTTAGGGTCTCAGTTGCTGCCCCCCTTGTACTCCCTGGTATTTGTCATTGGCCTGATTGGCAACATCCTGGTGGTCTTGGTCCTCATGCAATATAAGAGGCTCAAGAGCATGACCAGCATCTACCTCCTCAACCTGGCCGTGTCCGACCTGCTCTTCCTCTTCACGCTGCCCTTCTGGATTGACTACAACCTGAAGGACACCTGGAGGTTCAGCGAAGGCACGTGTAAGCTGCTGTCGGGGCTTTACTACATAGGCCTGTACAGTGAGATCTTTTTCATGATCCTGCTGACCATCGACAGGTACCTGGCCATCGTCCATGCCGTGTTCGCCCTGCGGGCCCGGACCGTCACCTTTGGGATCATCAGCAGCCTCATCATCTGGGTCCTGGCCATCCTGGCTTCCATCCCGGGCTTTCACTTTTCGAAGGTCCAGTCGGAGTTCACTCATTACAGCTGCAGCCTCCATTTCCCTCACCAGCACCTAAAACAGTGGCACCAGTTCCAGGCTCTGAAAATGAACTTCCTAGGGCTGATTCTGCCCCTGGTGATCATGGTGGTCTGCTACACGGGAATCATACAGATCCTGCTCAGGCGTCCCAACGAGAAGAAGGCCAGGGCCGTCCGCCTGATTTTTGTCATCATGATCCTCTTCTTTCTCTTCTGGACTCCCTACAACCTGACCGTGTTCATCTCTGCTTTTCAAGACAAGTTTCTGACTAACGAGTGTGAGCAGAGCAAGCAGCTGGACCTGGCCATCCAGGTGACGGAGGTGATCGCCTACACGCACTGCTGCGTCAACCCCATCATCTACGTCTTTGTAGGCGAGCGGTTCCGCAAGTACCTGCGCCAGCTGTTCCACAGGCTCCTCCTGGTCGCGCCCCTGGCCAAATGCCTCCCCTTCCTCCGCACCGAGAGGCTGGAGAGGACCAGCTCCACATCCCCCTCCACCGCCGAGCAGGAGCTCTCTAACGGGTTCTGACTAAGACCCCTGCCAGAGTGGCCTGGCAGGCCCGCTGGCGGAGAGGAACCAGCTGGGCTGTCCCCGGCAGACCTGGACCATAGACACAGCGTGGAAAGACGGACACCCTCTGGGGTTGAGGGGGGTCTAGACTAAATCACCTCTGGGGCTTGAGTCTTCTCCACGAACTTCTCCCTGGAAATGAATGAGTGAACTGGAGAACATTCCAGAAGACCAGACAAAGGGTACCAGGGAAGGGCTTGGGCCCAAACAGGGTTTCAGATCTGTGAACATTCACGTTTGTGAACAAAGCCACTGAGCATCGTCTGTCCTCTTATCCCTACCACCCATGAACTTGCAAATAATGATTTCCCACCTTTGACTTGGCTCAGAGCCCGGAGCCAATCAGGAGCCAGCAGCGGCCTCCACTGCAACCCCCACCCCACTGCAGGGTTTGGGCTCCTGGAAACCCTGAGCAACATAGAACTTGTGATGGAAGAACCTGAGACCTAACGGGAAATAGGATTGGGAAACTGCTGTTGGCAGTGGAACTTCCTTTAGGGACGGCTTTTGTATCCACAAATAACCAACAGTTCGGGCAGTGGTTTCCACACAGACCCTGTGGGTAATGTGTGTATTTGTGGAAACATCCGTAGTCATTATTCCCGTGACCGTTCCTTTCTTTCTGAGTATTTCTGGAATCTCCCTTCCCTGCCAGTCAGGTGCTGTGGCAGGAGGTTCTGATGCTTCATGGCAGAAATTACCAACAGTGTCAAGGAGATGGGCTTGCTTTTCTTCCTCTGGATCTCTGCCTCCCACCTTGCGCCCGTCATTAGAAAAACGACCAGTGTGTGAGCTGATGGCATTGAGGCTGGGAGACAGGAGACTGTCTACAGGCAGCATGGAGTGGAGGCTCCATTTGATGTAGGAGGTTGAGACGGACCTTAACTCAAAGACGATTATTTACCCTAAATGTCTCTAACACTTTGCCACTCACCAAGCACCTCCCATTTATCGTGCTCTGTTCCCTTGTTCCTAAGATTTGTATTTCCTTAAAAACCATTTTCCAATAATAAAAATTGTTTCTAAAAATGCTTTAACACACAAAGGGAGAAAAACTCGGACGTCAAAATCACCCATAAATCCCACCGCCTAAAGGCCACTTCTGTATGTTTTTTGTATACTTTCTTTTAGTTTGTTTTTTCTCTGGTGCGTGTTTATGATTATAACAAAGATGGACTCACCCTTCTGCTCTTGTTGTTAAGTAGTAGTATGTTCGATTGTTCTTCCAGGTCAATAAATTATTTCAAAGCTTTGTTTTGGTGCCTGCACTGAATTCTATGCAACAGATACACTTGAACTTGCCCGTTTTCCTTTATTTTTTGCTTGCACACATCAATTCAATCCCATGTGGCAACTGAGGACCTGCTCCAATCAAAGCAAACCTTGGGAAGCACAGGTACAGGATGGAGGTCTCCTCTTGAAGAGCCCTCTACTCAGGGAGGTGGACAGACACAGGGACACCAACAGAGCCCAAGTGGGATGGGTGGGGCAGCCATGGAGTTCATGGTGCCAGGACAGCCAAGGGAAGGAAGGAATGCACCCTAAGGGACTGGGCACCCCACCTCCAACACAGTGACACCTCTGTGCTGGCCTCTCTCTTTTTAGACAGTCTCTTACCAAGCCACCCTCTCATTCAGGTGGGGACCTACTATGTGTTTTCTTAAATGTTTTTATTGATTTCAGAGAGAGGAAGAGAAAGGGAGCGAGGGATAGAAACATCAATGATGAGAGAGAATCATTGATCGGCTGCCTCCTGCACACCCCACACTGGGAATCGAGCCAGCAACCGAGGCACTGATTGGGAATTGAAGCGTGACCTCCTGGTTCAAGGGTTGATGCTCAATCACTGAGACACACTGGCTGAGTAGGGGAACTGCTATGTTTGCTGGTTATCTTTTTGCAAAGAAACTGGTACCATGAAGGGTTAGCAAACTTTAGTCTGGGGAGAAGAAGGTCACCCTGCCCTAGGGTTTTCTTGACCCAGCAACCCCACTTCCGGATATATATGATCTCAAGCAGAAATCTGTGTGCCTTTGTTTATTACCGAATTATCCACAATAGCCAAGGGCTGGGAATAAGCTGTTGGCAGATGAATGGGGGAAACAGAATGACCCAAAACCAAAGTCCCATTCTGAGATTTTTAATGCGTAACAATTCCTTTCTTTTTTCTGTATTTATTTTGTGTGTGTGTGGGGGGGAGTTAAACATAAAATATACCCCATCTTAACCACTTTTAAATGCATAGTTAAGTGGTAGTAAATTCATTTATAATGTGCAACCATCACCACCATCCAACTCCAGAATTCCTTTCATCTTGTAAAACGGAAAGTCCATACCATTAAAAAATATCTTCTCTCTTCCCACCCACCCCCAGGCCCTCATGGAATTGTGAGATCACGCAGTATTTGTCCTTTTGTGAATGGCTACTTCACTGACCGTAATGTCCTCCAGGTTCATCCATGTTAAAGCCTACATCAGAATCGCCTTCTTTTTCGCAGATGAATAATATTCCATGGCCCATATACACTACATTTTGCTTAGCCACTTATTCATTGATGGATACTTGACTTGCTTTCATGTTTTAGCGATTGTGAATAACACTGCTGTGAATATGAAGGTACAGATATCTCTTTGAGACCCAGTTCTTGGACATCCCAGGGACCACAAGTTTGAAATGGTTTACAGTTTCAATATTAGACGGTAGCACATTTCTTTCAAAGTTGCTCTATATTTGCAGAGCAGTTTCCAGTGGTTTGAGATAAGGCCGTGGGGAGCAGGGACTGAGGGTGACAGATCCAGGGGATTCCAGGATTGGAGAATGGGGCTGGGCCCAACAGGGGTGCATATCCCGCTGACACCGATTATTTAGAAATAAAATCAGCCAAGACCGGTTTGGCTCAATAGATAGAGCATCAACCTGTGGACTGAAAGGTCCCAGGTTCGATTCTGGTCAAGGGCATGTACCTTGTTTGCGGGCACATCCCCAGTAGGGGGCGTGCAGGAGGCAGCTGATTGATGCCTCTATCTCATGGATGTTTCTAACTCTCTATCCTTCTCCCTTGCTCTCTAAAAAATCAATAAAAATGTATGGAAATAAAATCAAATATTATGTTTTCTTCCAACTGGTGTGTATTTGCAAACAGCAATACACAAAAACACGTTGTTTGGATCTGACCACTTCATAAGGGGAACAGTTTGGTGTTTCTTTGGGCCTCAGGGCACTGAGGCGAAAGTCCTGGGATGCGAGGAGCTCTGTGAACTGAGAACGTTGGGGCTCCTCTGGACTAAGGACTTGCTTAGCAGCTGGAGTGTCTGTGACTGTGGGAGCTGGCACGAGTCTGCACAAGCTATTGCCTGGCATCTGGTACTGGGAGGAAATCTCTGTGGACCAGCCACATAGGCAGTGAGGGAGAAAAGCCAGGTGTGGACAACAGTGGGACAAAGTGGAGCCTGGCAGGACTAACCGCAATGCCCGTGGACAACTAGGCCTCATGAGGACAAAGCGTGTGCAGAGTGACCTGCAGTGGAAACTTCCCTTCCCGATGCGGATGCCAAGCCCCCAGCCTAAGACTCAGGAAAGTGTAGTTAGCCGAAACCAGTTTGGCTCAGTGGACAGAGCATCGGCCTGCGGACTGAAAGGTCCCAGATTCGATTCTGGTCAAGGGCACGTATCATGGTTGTGGGCACATCCCCAGTAGGGGTCGTGCAGGAGGCGGCTGATCGATGTCTCTCTCTCATTGATGTTTCTAACTCTCTATCCCTCTCCCTTCCCTCTCTGTAAAACATCAATAAAATACATAGTGTAAGAAAAGTGTAGTTAAAATAGTGGGCGTTATAAGGACTCGAGGTAACGTCCTTGTCAGGTAGTACTAATTGCTCAGAACCTGCCTGTCCCCACAACTCCTACTGCTGAACCTCCTACTGCTCAGCCTCCTGGGTAGCCCAGGCCTCTTTCTTTATTTTCTTATTTTTTTAAATCTATTTTATTGAATTTTTACAGAGAGGAAGGGAGAGAGATAGCAAGTCAGAAACATCGATGAGCGAGAGACATCAATTAGCCGCCTCCTGCACACCCCACAATGGAGATGTGCCCACAAGCAAGGTACATGCCCCCAAGTAGAATGGAACCTGGGACCTTTCAGTCCACAAGCCGACACTATCCACTGAGCCAAACCGGTCTTGGCCCCCAGGCCTCTTTCTAGCAGAGTGGAGCAAACTGGGGGGATTGCCGCAGAGCTGCAGATGGGGATTTAATAACTTAATTGTCCATGAGGAGCTGCTGCCCCAGAGTGGCCCCCCTATTTTATTTTTACTGCTAACGACATTTTCTGAAAAGGAAGTTTGAGTGCCTTTTCTCTGAAACAGCACCACACTTCAGTGATTTCCTTGTATCACTTTGATGCCCAAGACACCTTCAGGAAGCCGATGCTGTGGCCCTCACACCAGACATCCCTGGGGTCTCTCAGGACGACTGCTGAGCCCTGCAGGGCTGCTTCATTCGCTACTTGGTTCCCCAAGCAGGAGAGAAAAAAAAAAAAGGAGAAGTCGCCCATCTAACTTCGATTCTGAATGCGTGTCTTTTGCAAAATTGCGGAAGTTATAGCAGCTTTGGACTTCTGTTTTGTCAAAATTTGGGGTTCTTTCTTTTCACCAGGAAGCAAGGCTGGGAGTTGTCCTGCAAGCAAAGAGAATGGCATGACCAAATGTGACCGCAGAAAGGCTGCCAGGATGTTGCCCGCAGCTGTGCCTGGTCTGAGAGAAAATGAGATACTTCCTGGAGGGTCAGCATTCATTTAAAGCAGTGAGTAAAATAGACTGCTGCTTCCGGCTTTCTTGGACACCTTTTATACATTGAAAGTAAAAGGGGGAACAAACTAGAAGCAAACAAACAAAAAAAACAACAGAAAACCCCAGGGGATTGGGCAAATAGATCCAGTAATGATGTTCTGCAGCCGGCTTGTAGCAGACACGAGAACCAACTCGTTAAGAAGTCAGCACTGATACCTTGCATCTGGACATGGTTAGCATATTTACACCAGGGAAATGGGCAATGCTACAAGTCAGGGCTGGGTTTTTAATTTCTTTTTTTGTTCATTTTCTGTTCTGTTTTCTTTGTTCCTTTTGAGAGACAGTGATTAAACATGAGGACACACACACACACACACACACACACACACACACACCTGTTTGTAGTATATTCATGAAATAGAATATTAAGCTCTTGTCAGTATTAACATTACAGAAGAATGTTTCAGGATAAAATAGTATGTATATGGGAAAGATCAATTTAGACCCTCACCTCACACAACACACAAAGATTAACTCAACAAAAGTCAGACTTAAATGTAAGCTAAAAAAAACAAACCTTTAAAAGAAGCCAGGAGCCGAAACCGGTTTGGCTCAGTGGACAGGGCATTGGCCTGTCGATTGAAAGGTCCCAGGTTTGATTCCGGTCAAGGGCATGTACCTTGGTTGTGGGCACATCCCCAGTGGGGGATGAGTGGGAGGCGGCTGGTCAATGTCTCTCTCATTGATGTTTCTAGCTCTCTATCACTTTCCCTTCCTCTCTGTAAAAAATCAATAAAATGTATTAAAAAAAAAAAAGGAAGCCAGGAGAAAAATCTTCAGACTTTGAACTAGGCAAAGATTTGCCAAATGAAATACCAAGAGCATGGTTCATTCATGGGAAAAAAGTGAGAAAATGGACTTCATCAACATTCAAAACTTTTGCACTTTCAAAGATACCATTAAGAAAATTAAAAGACAGGAAACAGACCAGGAGTAAATATTTGCAAAACATATATCTGGTAAAAATACTTGTATCCAAAATTCACAGAGAACTCATGCAACCTAAATGTAGTCACAAGTGAGGAAGGGGAAGGTAGAGGAAGGTTTGGCTATTGAAGAAGGAAAGGCAATGCAACAACAAAGGCAGAGATTAGAGTGATGGGGGTCACAGGTCAAGGAATATGTCAGCCAAGAGATATTGAAAAAGATGAACAGATTTCCTCTGGAGCCACCAGAAGAAACAAGGCCTGCCAACACCTTGATTTTAGCCTCAGAAGAATCATTTTAGACTTGTGGCCTCCACGATGGCAAAAAAATAAATTTGTGTTGTTTTAAGTCACTACATTTGTGTTGATTTGTTACAGCAACAATAAAAAACTCATACAGACACGCTGGTCACAATTTCCATCCTTCCTGGAGCTGGTCCTCCAATCACCATCCATCACTCTACTCCTTCTCCATCCAGACACTTGATCCCAAGCTGTCCTCGTGGCATCTATTGTTTTTAATATTTGACATTTTATTTCAAGAATTTCTTGACAGCTATCGAGTGTTGCAAGACGAGGGTCAAAACTCACTCATGACTTTCAGTTCCACATTTGACCCTTTTGGAGGTTGAAAGACTCTTCAGATGGTCATTTCGATGTGGCAACGCCCTCTGCGAGGCCAACCAGAAGCCGTCCGGCCCCTTTTGCCTTCTTCTAGTAACAGGGAACCTGCCTTCTTCTAAGAATTTACAAAGAGAGTGTGCCCTTGTTCAGGTCAGCCAATCTCTAGCCTGAGACCCAAACCCACAACAGATGTTGAGGACAGAGGAGCACCTGAAAAACAAAAAACAAACAAACAAAGAAAATAGGATCAGAATTGAGACCTCATTTCTAACCACTCCCATCTAAAGCATTTGACCAAACTACTTGGTATGAAAGGACTTCCGAGTTATATGTGTAGCCATTGTTATATATGTGTCCCAACTGGTTATTATCTTAACCCAGAGGTAATTTATCCATCGTATTCTTTTGATTGTCCCCAAGTGTTGGGAGAGTGGGGAAAGAGGAGTAGAGTTCCTTTGTTTTCTAAGTCTAGAGATATTCAGATCTTTGCAGTCAATTTTCTAGAAAAGTGTTTGTTATTATTGATCTAGTTGGAAGGTAATTCTCTTCCAACTTTAGACAGAGTCACAAAATAGTTGCTTCCCCTGCACTGCTTCCCATCACAGATCTTACCATCTAGTTCTTGTGCATGACTAATGTTTTAAGCATGAGAACATGAATTTACTTTCTTTCCTATGAAATCTCATCTTGATGGTTTCAGCTCGGCAGCCCAGTTTATCAAGATCCATGGGAATCTGCATCTTTGCTGTTCAACTTGGCATTGCGGTCATAACCCATGTTCTCCCTATCAAAATTGACAAGCTGTAAATGCTTCATGGAAGTTTATTGTGTCAACTATTATAAAATCAACTCTGTAAGAAAACTAAAAATTTGAGCTGTATTCACTTTATTTCCCTTGAGGAAGTCAAAGCTCAATGCGGTAGAGATAGGAGTAATACAAAGTTCACTGGGCACTGTGGCTTAGGGGCTGTGATTACAGAGCAGAGGAACCTGGCGTGTACTCACGCATGTGCACAAAGAGCAGAAAGAAGAAGGATTCTGTGAAAGGAGGGGGTCTGGGAGGGTAGAACCAGCCCATTGAGATGAAGACCAGGAAGAGTGGACACCAAGACTCCTTGAGGTGCCTTCTAACTACCTGCACAACATTCAACTTGTTATCTGCTCTGCTTTCAGGTCCCATGAGTGAAGGAGAGAGGGAACCTCAGCAATTCGAAGGCCCTTTGCAGAGAGATCAACTCATGGAGAAGGGAAGCAGAGGCATAAAAGTGAGTGTGGGCAGAATGCAAGGCAATTGAGGGAGGAAGGAGGTGCGTGGCTACCCAGCTCAGAACCTTAGGCAGAGCCATCCCTGTCCCGCACAGGTGGGGAGCAGCAAGAAAGGATGGAAAGCAAAGGTCTCCAAACTTTTTTAAAAAATTATTTTTTAATTGATTTCGGAGAGGCAGGGGGAGAGGGAGAGAGAGAGAAAGAAACATCAGTGATGAGAGAGAATCATTGATCAGCTGCCACCTGCACACCCCCTAATGAGAATCAAACCCTAATTTCCTGGTTCATAGGTCAATGCTCAAACACTGAACCATGCTGGTTGGTCAGGTCTCTAAACTTTGGATGACGGGCTGCTGTCAATAAGTGCTGGGCAAGCATCTCCAATATGGGAATACTCATTTATTTATCCTGACAGATGTGTCCCAGCTCCCCTTTTTTTAGTGATGTGACCATGAGCAACTCTTCATTTTCTCTCAGCCTTGGTTTCCTCATCTGAGAGGTAGATATCGACTTCAGTATTCACGACAGAGGGTACAGAGCCTTGGGGAGGGTTCAGAGATAACTTATACCATACAAGGGAGTGTGTGACATCTGGGGATCAGTCAATAAAAGCTCATGTCTGTAATTATGATGCAGGAGAAAGGAGGAGGGGACTTGGGGAGTCCTGGTCCTCAGTCTAGTTCAGTTCTCTGTGGCCTGAGCAGCTCATTTTCCCTCCCCGGGCTCCTTCCATTTACAACAGGAAGCCATTGGGCCGGGCACTGTCATGGCAGAGGAAGCTGTAGACGGGGGTGTTAGGTCTGCACCGAAAGACATTGCAAGATTTAAGAAGTTGTATTGCTCTCTCTCTCTCACAGAGAACAGTGTGTTGGTGTCAGCCCCAAGGGAGTGGTTAGGTTCTCTTTTCTGGCGTAGAAGTATGTAACATAGGGTCAGAGTGTGGGTGCACCAGATGGTAAAGGGAAGGTAATGGAGGGCAGGGGGGGGGGGGGGGGGGGGGGGCGTGAGTGGGTCAAGGGAGGCAAGAGAGGAGAGAGCACAGGTCAGTCAGGAAGAAAGGAGTTCTTATCCTGCAGATGCCAGCTGTCTGCCCCAAACTATGAGAAAAGGCTGATAACAATGTATATTTCAGAAGCATGTCCAAGCAGGGGATGTTAAGGGTAGTTCATTCTAACAAGGGAAACAATGATCAAGCATGTCCTGAGTCCTTTTGGGGTGAATAACCTGGTTCAGACTCAGTCAGAGAAGCCTTAAGGAACGATCACATGATCTAATCCATTAGACTTTATATTCCCTGTCTCGTTCACGTAACCAGCATAGGATAGGTGTTATCATTTGCTATACTAACAAAAGAAACACCTAACGCTTGCTGTCCTAAAATAACAAAACCACTTATTATCTGGCATAATCCTGTGGGTGCTGAGGGGTTCTTCAGGTCACGTGGCATTGGCTGGGTGCCCTGAAGGCTGGAAAGTCCAGATTAACCCAGTGTTAATATCTGCCCCACCCCCCGCTCTTGAGCTATCATTCTCCTCCCCTTCCATGTGTAATATACGCATTATTTTCCTGAACAATAAAGAGGAGGAAGTGGTAGATATGTCCTGCATCCTCTCTAAATACTTCATAGTGTACTTCCAAAGAACAAGGACATTCTTTTGTGTAGAATGAATGATGGAAATCAGGAAACTTAATATCCATCATACTCACGGTCCATACTCACATTTTGCCAATTGCCCTGAAACAGCCCTTGGTAAGCTACCTCCCCAGAATCCAGACCCAACCTGGGACCCTGCTTTGCGGCAAGCTGCCACGTCTCTGTTTTCAGCCGATTTTCCCCTGGAAGAGCCCTCGGCCTTTCTTGGTCCAACATGCTCTTTAGGCAAATGGATTTGTGTGTGAGGACTGGGATGCTTAGATCCATCTCCTCCCTGCCACACCCGCTTCCTGCCCAGTAAGAGTCCATTAGCCTGTTTGCTCTTTGTCCCTTAATCCTGTGGGAGGGGGTAGACCAGGAAGCCCTACTGAGCAGCCTCTCCCTGTTGCTGAGAGAAGAGACAGGAATGTAAAGTATTCCTCCTGTGTTGTTTTCTTGTGACTTCTTTCCAGCCGGGAAAAGGTGAGTCTGGTAACCCAGGCTTGTTCCCTTTTCCTTTTAACCACATTTTGGAACAAAAACAACATGCCGGCCCTCATAAAGGGAACTTCGCACAAGGACTTTCCTCTCTGAGCCTGTTTATTTTGATATGTGCCGGTCTAGCGATGCATTTGGGGTTTTTTAAGATGCATTTTTATAGATTTCAGAGAGGAAGAGAAAGAGAGAAACATCAATGATAAGAATCATTGATCAGCTGCCTCTTGCACACCCCCTATTGGAGATGGAGCCTACAGCCTGGGCATGGGCCCTGACCGGGAATGGAACCATCACCTCCTGCTTCATAGGTTGACGCTCAACCATTGGGCCACGCTGGCAGGGCTAGCAATGCATTTTATACACTTGAAGCCACTGTGCTATGCTTGTGTCCTCTGCTTTTTCACATCTTCTAAAATCTGATTGTTCCCTGTCACTCCCCTCCACATAGGACACTCAGAATAAGGTGGGGACATGACCTCGAGTGGCTTGGGAGACCCCTGCCTGTTCTCACCCCAACATGTGGCTCCTGTGCTCCACACCAGACCACCAAGCTCTCTCTCAGCCACTAATCATAGTGCTCACCTGTTAAATGTCCCTCGGGGTGGCCTAAGCATCACCTCCTGTTCTCACCACCCCAGCCGCAACCCCAGACCAGACCAGTAACTCTCACTGATTCCAAGTAGCTGTTACCACTGTTTTGTAAATGGGCTCACCTGCCTGCCTCCCGCACTGGACTGTCATTTCCTTGGGGTTTCAATGTCCACAGCCACCAGGCTTACCACATGGAGGTACCCCTGAAACTCTGGGGGTGAGTAAGGCAGATGTGAGAGATCAGTATCAGAACCCTTTTACCCTGATTTCATTTCTAAGCTGTGCTCATAACACTCCTTTCTTTTTACCATCATCATATCTGCTGTGCCTTCCTCCCACCCCCCGCATCCTCACTGACTTCACCCCCTGGTCTGACAGTTCCTTTTTGGATTCTAAGTCTGTTTAACAAAGTTCTTTGCTTGATTAAACTTGAGTCAGGCTCCTGAACCTGCTCCTAGGCCCATACATCAGGGCAATTTTTTGTAAAATCCGGTTTTTATCAAGAACCTGCAGAGTGATTGTGGTAAGAGCTTCCACCCTCGATATCTGATCACCTTTAGCCCCTGACTGGGTTCCTCAGGCTCCACCACCCCACGTGAGGCCCGACCAGCCTCAGCAAGAATCCTGCTACCTTGCTTTCTCCAGAACAACCCCCACACCTTTAGTGTTTCCTTGTAGTGATTTTCCATGCACTGCCCCCACCCATGCCCGGGTTATAAATGCCCACTGTTGTCCTCACTGCAGTGATCCCTGCACCCATTGTGATGGCTTGAACCAAGTGCTTTCACCGGTGTCAGCAAACTTGATTCCCTCTAACAATTCCATCTCCCCTGGGGGACCAGCTGTGTAAAAAGGGACACTACCCTTCCTCCCTTGAGTTTCTTGATCTCAAATTCTGTGTCCTCCCCACCCTTCAGCCACCCACACTACAAACCTTGTCATCTCTAGAATCTACTTTACCAAGAAATCTTTAACTTGGCATCTCCCTCTCTGACCACAACTTCCTACTGTTCCCACCCCCTCTTACCCTCCCTCAGTACATCACTCCCTCCTGTTTTCCACCCTGTCAAGCTCTCGGGCAACTGGGCCTGCTATTTTTATTATTATTATCATAATTACTAGACGCCTGATGCATGAAATTCGTGCAAGGGGCTTGGCTCTTGCAGCCCCAGCTTTGTCCAGAAGGTTGTTTGGCTGTCCAGTCTAATTAGCATATTACACCTTTATTATTATAGATAATTATTATCAGTCCCATGTGGTCTTTTTGTTTTGTTTTGTTAATCCTCACCCAAGGATATTTTTTCCTTTAATTTTTTTAGAGGGAGTGGAAGGGAGGGATTGAGAGACAGAGAGAGAAAAACATCCATGTGAGAGAGATCCATCAATTGGTTGCCTCCCTCAGTGTGTGCCCTTGACCAGAATTGAACCCACAATCCTTCAGTCCCTGGGCCAACACTTTAACCACTGAGACAAACGAGTCAGGGCCTCATACGGTCTTGATTTAATTCTTCCTCCAACCAGGCACATGGTCACTCCCTCAGTCCATCTGGTCCCGATGCAATCTACACACTGCCCTTCTGGCACCTCTGCCTCGAGGAACCCTGGCTCTCTCTAGCAATTCCACTTCTGTATTTATGCTCAGCCTTCTAGAGAAATTCACCCACGTGGGAAGACTCTACAGACTCATGGTCTCCAATGTCAAGACCTGGCCCTGCCACTCAGGCCCTGAAATGCTTGTTACCCCATCTCTGCAAAGCTTGGCTTCCTCACCACTAAGTAGGAATCCAGAGCACATGGCTCTCTGGAGTGCAGGGGAGGATGGGAAGGAGCAGGCAGCACTCTGCAGTAAATGTTAGCGACAGCCATTGCCATCATTGCTGACGGCCAACCCTCCACACGAGGGCAAGGGGAGGTTTCTCTGAAACCACTCACAGCTGGTCCAAGCCTCCATCTTCCTTCTCCAGCCCCTCATCCTGCCTCTTCCGTGATTGTTTACCACTGAGCTCCTCCTTCATGGAGGAGACGAAGCCACTGGCGTAGGTCTGGGCTTTCTGTCTCATCCTCATTTGTCCGTACTCTTTGCCCATTCCTGGCTCCATGTTTAGGATGTGATCTTACCCTGCCCCTGCCCAGAGCTGATTGCCCTCCTCGGCCTTCAGGTGCCAGCTTCCTCTCACGCCTTCAACCTCTTCAGTGGCCCCATCTTTCCAGCAACAAAAAAGCAAGCACCTAAAGAGACATCCACTTCTGAAAAGATGGAGTCAATATCGTTTTTCTGTTCCCTTCTCTAAGTACAACTAAAAACCCAGGACATTATATGTAAGACAATCATAGGAAGACTGAAAGGTGGAGGAAGACAGATTGACTACAGATCCCAGGACTAGAAGAAGCACACGGGGGTGAGGTACCTGGGTTTTCTTCTTTCTTTTTCTACCCCAAAACTGGAGCCGAAGAAGCCAGCAACCAGGAGACACCAAGAGGGAAGGAAGCAGAAAGACCTGTGAGGGCCGCCGTAACAAAATACCACAGATTGGGTGGCTTTGCTATTGGGATAATGCTTGTCTCATAGACGTGAGGTAGGTAGAAACTATTCATTCCTCTTCGATTTTTTCAAAGAGTTTAAGGACTGGTGTTAATTCTTCTTTAAATGTTTGATAAAACTCACTGCTTAAGCCACAGGATCCAGACTTTTCTTGGTTTAGAGATTTTTTTTTTAAATATATTTTAATGATTTTTTACAGAGAGGAAGGGAGAGAGATAGAGAGTGAGAAACATCGATGTGAGAGAAATATCGATCAGTTGCCTCCTGCATAGCCCCTTCTGGGGATGTGCCTGCAACCAAGTAACATGCCCTTGACCAGAATCAAACCTGGGACTCCTCAGTCTGCAGGCCGACTCTATCCACTGAGCCAAACTGGTTTCGGCGGTTCAGAGATTTTTGATTACTCATTCAATCTCTGAACAAGTGTTACCCGAATACCAAAGCCAGATGAAGAGACAAGAACACTACAGACCAAAAATACTCAACAAAACCTGAGTAAATCAAATTCAGCAGCATATTAAAAGGAGTATACACCATGACCACGTGGAATTTATTCCTGGAACGCAGCTATGGGTCAACATCTACAAAACTCAGTCAATATAATATGCCATTCAGGAACCGCAGCTGCGGTGTTAATAAATCATGACAGGCTTTTCTGCTTGCTCTGTGCTTCTTCCACATTTTGCATCCTCATCAGCATGTGACCTGTTCTGACTAAACGGATCAGCTGAGATTGAATTAATTCATTTATTTCAGCAAAAGCGTGAGGATGTACGTGGGAACGGATGGACCTCTCCTTCACAGCTGGCAGAGGTGCGTGGATGCTCACCCCCTCTCTAGAGGGTGTCTTTCTCTAACTATATGTTAGATCTTAAAATTGTTCATACCTTTTGACTCAGGAACTTCATTTCTAGGTCTGACCCTAAAGAACTAACCAGGGATATGTGTGCACGAATATTCAATGTTCTACCAGCATTCATACTGAGAAGTGAGAGAAAGCTTAACTGCCTAACAGTATGTATCTGGCTAAATCAATTATGGTATACCCATGTGACGAACTATATGTGGTTATTACAAATTCTTTTAAGAGAATTGGAATGATATAAGGAAATACAATGCCATGCTAAGTGAGAAAAATGGAAAACAATTCGATTTCCATTTCACCTAAATTGAAGCTAGAAGGAAATACTTCAAATTATAAGTGGTTATTGTTGAGTTGTCTTATTGATTGTGGGTGAAGTCTTGTTTTTATTTTTGGTGTAGCTCTCTCAGTTTTTGTCAGTAACGCTATATTTCCTTTCTAATGGTTTTCATTTATTATGAAATATTTCAAACATTCAAAAAATAAAAAGAAATGAGCAGATATACAGTAGGTCTCTACCTCATTCAATAACAAAATTAATTCCAGATTAATTAATTAATTTCAGACTGTGGTACAAAAAATATGAAAACCGAAATGGAGAGACTTTGAAAAGAGAATATAGAAGAGCCTGTCTGACCTCAAGGTAAAGACCTCTCCTGCTGACCTCTTTAGCAAAACGTGTGCGGTTTCAATATTCCCGTCTAACAAACAAGCTAGCCCACAACTCAGTGGCTTAGAGCAGCAACCAGCTTTCCCTGCTGACAATTCTGCAGTTGAGCAGTTGAGTCTGGGCTCAGCGGGCCGTCCTTAAGGTCTTTTGCTGGGCTCATTCATGTCACTGTGGCTGGCTGTCAGGTTAGCTGGGGACTGGCTGTTGGCTGGGCCACATGTCCATCATCCGGGAGGCCAGCTTGAGGTCATGTACCTGGCAGCTGGCAGAGTCCCAGGCCTCTGAGCTCAGAGCTCCCACAGCCTCACGCCCACCGCGTTCCCTTGGCCAAAGCAGATCCTGAGCGTCCAGTAGGGTAGCGATGGGTCCACCTCCCGACCGGAGGAGCGGTACAGACATTGCACGGATGCAGGAACACAGGAAGTAGAAAGATCATGCCATCTGTGCAATCGACCATAAGGAATAAAATGCACAAACCATAAAGGGAAAGACTGATAGTCTGAATACATAAAAACTAAAACTTCTGTATGAAAAATGATACCATATATGTATTATTTTTATTATCATAAAACAAAGTTAAAGATTTCAGGATACTGCACATTATTTTTTTTTAAAGCATGAAGAAAATATCTGTGTAAAAATCTGAACTTCCAAAGTGAGAAAACTATTGGATCAATAATTTCATTACAGTTGGATGCTTATTCCTCAAATAGGCGTATCACAAGGCTCAGTACAAGAGTAAAGCCCACCTCCTGCATTTGAAAAGAAATACTTATTAGACATCTATTATACGGTACATAATACATTGTGTCTATTTAAAATTTTAAGTGCTGTCTTAGCAGGTTTGGCCCAGTGGATAGAGCATTGGCCTGAGGACTAAAGGATCCCTGGTTCAATTCCCACCAAGGGCACATGACTAGGTTGCTAGCTCCATCCCCAGTAGGGGGCATGCAGGAGGCAGCGGATCAATGATTCTCTCTCATCATTGATATTTTTATCTCTTTCTCTCCCTCCCTCTCTGAAGTCAATATAAAGTATATTTAAAAATAAGTAGTAAGTAATAAATACATAAATAAAAAATAAAATTGTAAGTGCTTCTTCATCTTAATTCTTCTCATTCCAGGAAGATTATTGACTCAATCACCAGAATCTTGGAGGTCTCCTGTGAAAGATGCAGGAACAGTGAGGGGAGTGAGCTTTCCTGACTTCAGAGTGAGTAAGCACAATCTGAGGGACCTACACTTTTTTTTCTGAATCAGTGCTCAAAAATTCGACCTTTGCCTTTTGTCTGACTCTGGAAGTGTCCAAGGCCCCCTCCAGGCCAAGCAGTTTGGGTCAGATCACCCTCGTGGCTAATGGCCCATCACAGTGTGAATGAACAACAGGGGTTGCGCTATCTCAAGGACATGATCACAAATGCACTCCTAATGCCAAAACTGGTTTGGCTCAGTGGATAGAGCATCGGCCCTCGGACTGAAAGGTCCCAGGTTCAATTCCGGTCAAGGGCAGGTACCTTTATTGCTGCCACATCCCCAGTGGGGAGTGTGCAGGAGGCAGCTGATCGATGTCTCTTTCATCAATGTTTCTACCTCTCTATCTCTCTCCCTTACTCTCTGTGAAAAATCAATAAAATATATTATTTTAAAAAAATGCATCCTGAGCAGCAACAAGCCTGCTGGGTGTGTCGAATGCTCAGAAAGCCAACTTTCAGCTGAGACAGCAGCCCTGCTTCCTTTGGGGCTGGTACCACAGATGAAAAAAGAAGGGGAATGCCAGAGACTGAGCGAGTGGAGGGGCCCAGAATTCTCCGGGCGCCTCCATTCATCTGCCCGCCCTTCTACCCACCGCACCAGCCAGCATCCTGGAAAGAGCCCCATTTAGGCTCAGAGACCCCATGTAAGAACACGTGGGCAGTGAGTCACCTCTGTCTTCGAAGGTGACAGCTGAGAGCTGATGTAATCTCTTCACCCAGCTTCCTGCCCAAGTGGCTAGAATACCAATCACACCCCCT
This sequence comes from Lasiurus borealis, assembly GCA_004026805.1. Lineage (NCBI taxonomy): Eukaryota > Metazoa > Chordata > Mammalia > Chiroptera > Vespertilionidae > Lasiurus > Lasiurus borealis. The sequence goes on along the minus strand of PVJN01007516.1, from coordinate 44,087 downwards.
TGCTGTCTGCTGGCCCAGCTCCAAGGGGGGAAGGGGCGGCAGCAGGGTACCCCATCTACATATGCCAGGGCCCCCCTTACATCCCTGTGACGTTGCTTGGTGATAAATATGGTGGGGGTGGGAGGGAGACAGGTGCCTCTGGTTTGCTTCAAACTGATGGTTTAGCAAGGAGCGAGGCAGAGGCAGTTCCGTGTCATTTCTGTGAACAACGCCTCCAGGTGCCCATGGCGTCCGCAGGTGCTGAGATGCTCCTGTGGGAGCTCCGTGCACAGGAAGTGCCTGACCACATGTGAAACCGACCCCTGTCGCAGGTCTAGTCTCCGAAGGACCACTGCATGGGCCCCAGGGGTCTCTTCCTGTGGGCTCAGACTCCCCTTGGGGGGGCCCCTTTTGACACATACGCCATCCCACCTCTGCGTGGAGCGCAGTCATTTCCCGCAACAATGTCCAGAGCTGCTTCTGCGAACTGCAGATGTTGTCTACAGTACCCACCCCCACCTCAAATCATGGGTGAGCGGGAGGAAATGTGATCTCTGGAAGAGCAGGGGCGCCCCCAAGATGACTGGGGCAATGAGTCTGTTGAACCCAGAAACCTTTCCCTCAAGAAAAATGATGCTGACTCAGCTGCAGAGGCTCAGAGACTCCAAGAGGACTGGTACATTACGACTGAATAAAAGGGCATGTGGTCAGCCCTGGCCTGTTTGGCTCAGTGGATAGAGTGCTGTTCTGCAAACTGAAGGGTCCCAGGTTCAATTCTGACTAAGGGCACATGCCCAGGTTGCGGGCTTGATCCCCAGTAAGGGATGTGCAGGCAGCAGCCAATCAATGATTCTCTCTGATCATTGATGTTTCTCTCTCCTTTTCTCTTCCTCTCTGAAATAAATAAAACAGGTATATATAGATATAGATATAGATATAGATATAGATATAGATATAGATATAGATATAGATATAGATATAGATAGATGTATATTTGAAAAAAAAAAGAGCATGTGTTCAGAAACCATCACTAGGTCCTCGTCTTCTCTCCTTATGAACTTTGTATGGTTTCAAAGCCCCATGCGAACGGCCCTCGCATGAAGTCTGCCTGTGTCCCTCCTTCCCCAGCTGCCTCTGATCTCGCCCACCTCCCACCCGTCCCCAGCCCAGAGCCTGGGCTGGCTGCTTCTGTGGTACCCTCATACCAACTGGAGAACTGAATGACTGCAACACTTTAAGATATTCTGGCTTCAGGAGCAAGGAGTGGTCATTCTAGAACACCCAAAGAAAGCACAAAGAAGAAAAACTTTTAACAAGAACAATGAACCCAGATTGAATGTATTTCCCTGCCTTCTAGAACACCCTTTGGGTGCTTCTGGACCATGGATTACTTGGGGCCGCAGAACACAGTGGTGAAAAGTATGGCTCTGGAGTTTGGACTGCCCGAGTTGAAAGGCTCGGTGACCTTCAGCAAGTCAGTTAACTTCTCTGAGCCTCAGTTTCCTTATCTGTAGAGTGGGGATAGCTCTTCCTGGTTTGTTGTGAATGCAAATGTATCTAAAGACTTAAATAGTGTCTGGCCCATGGAAGCACTGTATTAGCATCCACCATGTCCTTGCTTTGTTCAGTCTCATGGAGCTGAGCATATACTAGTAAAGGTCAAGGTTACTACTCTAAGTATCACTGCATTGACCATCGTGGTGTTGTTTTATTTTTAAGGATAAATGGAATTTCTGCACATTTTTAAGGTTTGTATGTGGATGTCAAGTTCTATTGACATGGAACCAGTTTTAAAATCACTGATGCTGCCAAAACTGGTTTGGCTCAGGGGATAGGGCGTCGGCCTGTGGACAGAAAGGTCCCAGGTTCGATTCCGGTCAAGGGCATGTACCTTGGTTGCAGAGACATCCCAGTGGGAGGTGTGCAGGAGGCAGCTGATCGATGTTTCTCTCTCATTGATGTTTCTAACTCTCTATCCCTCTCCCTTCCTCTCTGTAAAAAATCAATAAAATATTTTTTTTTATTAAAAAAAGTTAAAATCACTAGTGCGTGTGACAGTGATGTCGACAAGGAATGCAGGAGCATTTTGAGGCAGAGGCAGACCTATCAAGTCCTACTCATCCACCTATTATTACTCTAGATCAGAGGTTCTCAACCTGTGGGTCACAACCCCTTTGGGGATCAAACAACCCTTTCTCAGGGGTCGCCTAAGACCATTGAAAAATGCAGATATTTACATCACAATGCATAACAGTAGCAAAATTTCATGGTTGGGAGTCACCACCACATGAGGAACTATATGCAAGGGTCTCGGCCTTAGGAAGGTTGAGAACCACTGCTCTAGATAGTGTTGGACTCTCAGTCAAACCAGACCCCATTCAGGCTAATCCATTTGTGCAAAGAGCTATTAAAAGCAAACAAAACCAACAAAATTAAGCCAAAGCAAAGGGTTATGGGTTGTTTTTTTCCATTGAAAGTGGAAGTACATGGGAGTTGTCTGTGCTTTTTAATATTAATTGTATCAGGTGGAAGTTGAAACAGATGTCATATTCTCACTTCCCACAAATCCAATCAACACCAGAGTTCTGTTGTTTTAAAACAGGCAAAAACGTTCCAGCAGCTCTCAAACCAGCGAAGGGACAAATGTCACAATATGTGCTGCTTGGCAAAGTGCTGTCGAAAACAGAACTGGAACGTTTCTGACGCTGAGTGGCTGCCCCAGCAGCAAGTGATGGCAATGGGGCGGGGAGCAGGAGGAAGTGCACCGGAAGCTGAGTGGACAGAGGGTGTAAAATGTGACTTAAATCCCCAATTTTCAGGAAGTAGATGGAGATGAGCAGTTTCCAGAATAGAAACCCTTCCTAGCAACATGTCAGGGGTAAAACGAAACTCACAACAAGCACAAAGAAGAAAAGAAGCATTATTTGCTATCTCTTCCCTCACTGATAACACTAATTAATATGAATATGTGTTGTACATCATTGAAATTATGTGATACATACAATTTTATATCCCTTTTTTCACTATTACATCGAAAAAGTTATCCCTCATCATTAAAAACTGCCCACAAACAGCACTTTTAAGAACTATAAAGTATTTGTAGATGATATCATAATTTTCTTATTTCTTTATTGGTAGATATTTTCCCCAAGTTTTCTTTCTCTTTTATTGATTTCAGAGAGGGGAAGGGAGGGAAAGAGAGAGGGAGAGAAACATTAATGATGAGAATCATCCATTGATCAGCTACTTCTCGCAAACCCCCCACTGAGGACCGAGCCCACAATCCAGGCATGTGTCCCAACTGGGAATAGAACTGGTGAACTCCTTGTTCATGGGTTGATTCTCAACTATGGGCCACACCAGCCAGACCCAAATTTTCTATATTATAAATAATACATCAATAAAACCACTGTGTATCCTATCTATGTTTTCCAGATATATACTGCATTCTTAACTTTTCCTTGTAAACACCCAGAAATAGCTATCACAAATTTTAGAAAAGAGAAAACACTCATATTGTTATGAAAATAGAGGTTAATGGGCTGATAAAATGCAAAAATATTGTATCACATTATTAGAATATAATTTTACCCACAAACTTGAGGATATTTGGATCATTTAATTATTTTCCAAATTATCTACAATGTATATATTACTTTATAATCAAGAAGACAACAAAAAGAGGATAATTTGTGGAAAAAAATACAGAAAGTGTTCATTCAGGTTGGCCAACGTATGTGTAATAGGATTTTCAAAAAAGAAGAGGAGTGACAATGGAAAAGAGAAAATTATTAAAGAAGTACTAGAAAAAGATTCTCCCAGGGCTGAAGAAAGACAAAAGGATTATTCTGAAAGATCCCGAGCACCCAGTAAAATGAAGAAAGAATAATTCATAGAAGCAACCTCATGGATTTTCAGAGTTCTGATAATAAAAAGAGATCCTAAAACACTCAGCGAGAGGAGAACCCAAGATGGCGGCATAGGTTAACACCTAAAGTGCCGCCTCGCATAACAATATCAAAACTACAACTAAAAGACAAAATGGACATCATCTAGAACCACAGGAAAGCTGGCTGAGTGGAAGTTCTACAACTAGAAGGAAAGAGGAAAGCACATTGGGAATCAGAGGAGCTGTAAAAGGCTGAGGTATGGAGACGCCTGAATGCGTGGAGAGGCACTCTTTAAGAAGAGGAAGAAGAAGAAAAAGGTAAAGATAAAAATTATTAACAAGGAATACATATCTATCAACAAGTGAATCTAAAAATCAAGTGAATAAAATATCTGATGAACAAAATAAACTGGTGAATATAATAGAATCAGGGGCATAGAAAGGGAGTGGACTGACAATTTTCAGGGGGAGCGGGGCGTGGAGATGTGGGAAGAGACTGGACAAAAATTGTATACCTATGGATGAGGACAGCAGTGGGGGGTAAGGACAGAGGGTGGGGTGTGAACGGAGTAGAGGGGAGCTAAGAGGGCCAGGGAAGAGGAACAATTATAATAATCTGAACAAATAAAGATTTATTAAATTTAAAGAAATGCTCAGCGAAAGACAAGAAACAGATAACCAATGAAAGACTAAGTCATTCTTCTCATCAACAACACTGAGGCTTGAAGACAATGGAGCAACTACCTTCAAAGTCCATATAAATAATTTTGTACATAGAATTTGATATCTTGCCAAACGATGGAATCAGTGTCATGTAGGAACTTGGATTCCCATACAGTTTTTTGAAATAAAATTACTTGATAATATATTACCCAAACAAGAAAAGACTATGAGAATTAAAACCAATTAAACCAGCTCGAAAGGCAATTTAAAGAAACTCCAGTTGTCCTAGCCGATGGTCTGTATATTTGGAGCAAATAGATGATATAATTAAAGAGCTGGAAGGTATTTGTAATATTATAAAGAAGATACATGCTTCTTTATTAATCAAGTAAAAATTCCAGAAAAGAGTAAGTTATGAACACACACACACATCATGGCCCAAATATAAAACCAACCAAAGCGTATGCTTTTGTACAGTCGATGGAGTCTAAGAAGAGAAGACCCACTTGGCCTTGACATTGGAACACTCCCCTCTACGGATCCCAACATAATACCTGCTTCTGCAGAGACTAATATTTACAATATCTGTACTTTAAATACAGCTTGCCCATTGTCTTTCAATGATCAGAATTAACTGACAGAAAACGGAGAACAAATTTGCTAAACAGAAGGCATGTGCTGTAAGCCGTGGCAACATTACAGAGGTGGGATAGCTGAGAGAGGGTGAGGGGTAGATGGGAGAGAAGCAGTGGATGGAAGAAAAAGGGTATTAATTTTCCATCTTACGTAGAGGGGAACCAAGAGTTACCACCAGCAATTAATGGGTCAAAAAACAGAAATGGAATATTCTGTAAAATGGTAAGGTTAACCATCAGAAGAAATAAAAATACACAACTCTCCATGATTTGCAGGTGGGAGAAGGGGATCTGTAAGTGAATACGTTTCTCAGCTCTCGCAGCTAAAAGTCTTTTCGATAGAGTTTGGAGCTGATAATCGAAGACATAGGTGCAGTATGTTTCTTAGCACTATCAAGCTAAATAGCAGAAGACATAGAAACAGAAATAATCAATGAAGAAACCTATTAGGAGGAAACTAGGAAAGGAAGGGGAAAGAAGACTTACTTTTTATGGCATTCTATGTTTGTTTCCAGGCAACTATATTTTTAATAATTAAAAAGCAAAATAAGAAAAATACCAAAGGATTTTGAAGTAGGAGATATGCATCAGGTCAAAAAGATAGAGTAGGTGTTTTTTCCCCTCTGTTTTCTAATTATACTGTATGTAATATGGTATTTGTTATTTCCATAATGGAAAATTTCATGAAGGAAAGAGAAACAATTCATGCATTCTTTTTATCACATCACGGGTAGAAGTGGTAGGAAATGGGGGTGAGGAGGCCAAGAAATGCATCTAAATATCTGAGGGAGGATTCTACAACGGTCACGAAGGCCAGGCGAGCTGTGCGATCTTGGCTAAGTCACTTCGCTCCTCTGGTCTCAGTTTCCACCCCTGAAACACTGAGGAGTTGCCTTTAGAAGTTCTCCGGCCAAGTTCAGCTCCAAGAATGTACGAATCTGAATTTCCAGCAACTGTGAGCATTGCCATTGAGATCAGCGACCCAGGCAATCTTCACTACAAACTAATAGGCTTATCTATTCTGTTGCTGAGGGGCTGTTTCCTGTTGGAAGGTGAAGCTGTGAAATGCTGCAAACCTCATGTTTTGCTAACAGAATTGCAGTTGTTCGCTCCAACATTAAGTACAAGGTCCACATAGATGATTTGCCCTGGTGTGTGCTCAGAAAAAGGCCCAAGGCCTAACCGTGAGGACGAAGGATGTACCCCAGGTCCGACTCAAGCTTCAAAGAAACCTGTCATCATCGGGGCTGTGGCTGTTTTACAAGAGATGCAGGAAGTGTGTTGAAAGCCATAACCACAATAAAACTGCCACATCAAACCGGGAGGTATTTTTTCAACACGGGAAATCATGCAGCACCAGGACCCGGCTAGAACCAGATCCCGCTGCCTGCGGGGTTCACCATCTCTCTAAGTCTTGGCATTTCGTCCACATTGAAGTTTTGCCTCTAGTAGATTATTAACAACAGCAACAAAACAGAAATGAAAATAGGAAGTTTGTGGTGAGATCAAGTAACAGATGGTAGCTCATTTGCTTTTTGTAATACAGTGTCTGAAGTCATCTGGTCAGGTTTGAACACGGAGAGGCAGTCTCTAAGTTAAATATCCACAGGTCAGCGGTGGAGTCTATACTCTTGCCGTAGGAAGTGTGGTCCTCAGAGCAGTGGCTTTCTGGGAAGCTTTCACATGTACAGAGGTTTAGGTCCCAAACAGATCTGCCCAATCAGACACGGCCTTTTACCAAAATCTCCAGGTGATGCTTTGGGGCAATAAAGTTTGAGAGATACTGTTATGTGAGACCTGTGACGTCCACACACCTGCCCACATCAAAAACTGAGGACTTAACTGTACACAAGGTCAAGTATCTAAGTCCACAAAGCTCTCCAAGGAAGATGATTTTTGTTGTTGTTATTATTCTTATTATTCCTCTTATGTACAGATGAAGAAACTCAGGTTAACTTCAGCAGGACTGGGCTTCCAGGAACTTGCAAAGAAGGCTTAGAGAAGTTAGAAACTTGCCCAAAGTTGTAGGTAGCAAAGGGCAGAATTGGGATTTAAAATAAGATTCCTTTAAACACCAGACTCATGTTCTTAAGCCATTACTTTCAATTGCCTCACTAGAGTTGAATGTTTTCAAGGGACTCTAGAAGGCTGATATACAGGCTGCCACCACTGAATCCAGTGGGTAGCATGCTAAGAACCTCTTTCCCAAAGATCATCCTTAGGACACATCCTCGGGAAGCTTCTTTCTCATGCCTCCCCCGACCATCAGGGGTAGATATGGATGTCCTGGGAGGGATGCTGCCCAGAGTTTTGTCCCAGAGAGTGTGACCCTTCTAGGCAACTGAGTCTGAAACCAAGCCTAAATAACGCCTGTGTTTAAAAACAGAAGGCAAAGCTTCTGGGAAGGACGACCTATTTTATGATACCTTATGGTTTCAGAATGACTGTGGGCCCCTTCGCCTACCTCCTGTGGGCTAAACACCATTCATCTACCCTTTGACACTCTTGGGTCTAGAAACAGAAGGGTAGGTGGAGGAGGCAATTGCAGCTGACAGGAACCTTGATTTTCAAGAACTTCGGTTCCCGGCCAAGGTATGAATTGGGGACATACGGGTTTTCTAGAAAGTCATGCATGCTTTTCGAGGGAGGACTCAATAGTGACCTTCTCAGCAATCCATTCTTCAGCCCCTCTTACTTGGTGACACCATATGGGGTTCATCTTTTCTGTTTGTAAGAACTAGATTCAACTGCAAATAGTAGAAATGATGCTGATCAGGATGATTGTGATGAGGGCTTAAATCAAGGCTCTTCGAAGCGTCATGTGCTCATGAATCACCTGTGAACCTCGTTGAAGATTCTGATTCAAAAGGTCCAGAGCTGACCCTGAAGTTCAGCATTTCTCACAAGCTCCTGGGGTGCCCGTCCTGCTGGACCACAAAACACACTGAGAAGTGAGGGCTTAAACAAGACGGAAGCTTATTCCTCACTTAGGTCCAGAGCCCCTGGACGCTGACCCTCCAGCTCCAGGGGACCATAGCAGCATCAGAGGCTCTGACTCTGAGCTCTCTGCTCTTCCCTCTTCAGCACATGGCTTCCATCCTTAAGATCACCTGGCGATCCAAGAAGGATCCTGGAGACCCAGCCCGCCCAGCCATGCTGCAAACCTGCGGAAGAGTTTCTACGAACCAAACCAGCTCCTCTGAGAGAAGGTATGCGGGCCTTATGGTTTGTCCCTTGGCCACCCCTAACCCTGGGAGAGTCTGAAAATTGGGTTTCTTTTCCTAAAGGAGGGGAGAATGAGGGCTGATGGGCAATTAGGATGTCTGCCCATCTCTCCATCCCACCCATCTTTCCATCATTTTGAAACTTTAGACTCAACCTGGTGGGTTCTCAACCTGTGGGTCGTGACCCCTTTGGGGGTCAAATGACTCTTTCACAGGGGTCGCCTAAGACCATCAGAAAACACCTATTTCCCTTAGGAACCAACAGACCGCTCCTCAGTGTAGCAAAGTGTAGCCATGTAGTTTACTGTTGTCTTATGAAGACTGTTATCCATGCTACACCACGATCCAAGACAACATTTCATTTATTTGTCATTAGAAATAAATACTTCACAATATATAATTACATATTGTTTTTGTGATTAATCACTATGCTTTAATGATGTTCAATTTGTAACAAGGAAAATACATCCTGCCTATCAGATATTTACATTACAGTTCATAACAGTTGCAAGATTACAGTGATGAAGTAGCCACGGAAATAATGTTATGGGTGGGGGTCACCACCACATGAGGAGCTGTCTTAAAGGGTCGCGGCATTAGGAAGGTTGAGAACCACTGCTTTAGAGGAATACAACTTTAGCTGCCCCACTTTTCCAGAAATTACTCTGGGAAGAAGAAGTTGGGCCCCACCGTGCATTGTCTGGATGACTGTGAGCCATGGGTAGGAGTCAGTGAGAATAAATAAAACATGCTGACACAGAGCAGCAGGGAAGATGAATCCAGTGGAGTGGTCTGAAATCTGCTAGAGTCAGGCAGAAAAGTAATAGACCATGGACAGACCTTGTGCCCCACATTTGAAAACTGTCTCTGGTCTTGCTTCTGATACTTAAGTTCTACTTTGCACCCCATGGACCTGACAGCCCCTTTTCATCTCCTTAGAACACAAGTCCTTTCTGCCATGTTCCAGCTGGACTCTTCCCAATCTCCCTCCATACCCAGGAGTGCTCTAGCCAAAGCCTGGAGCCTCACTTTTGGCTCATGCCACTAGCACCTGGTCTTACCATTCTGGGGACCTTCTCATGCTTTGACTACAACCTCTGGTGCTAAAACCTGCCAGAATCATCAGAAATGGTTGCAGCCAATTCCTTAATGCTTTAGGTGTGTGTGTGTGTGTGTGTGTGTGTGTGTGTGTGTGTGTGTGTTTCTATGCCCAATGCCTCCTTTGACTGAACCTGCCTAGCATAGAGTCCCCAATTCACCTACCCACCCACCTAGGGAAAGCAGTTATGGCATAACTTTTGGACAGGAGTGACCACAGAAGGGACGATGAGTGGACATCCTGCTGTAGATTGCTAGTGGCTTGTGACATGGTCTGAGGCAAAGGGAGCTGACAAAACTAAGGTGATAACATTAATTGAGCCAGTCAGAGACCCTCATCAGAGAATTTAACATGAAGTTACAGTATAGAAAGAGGCAGTCGTGGTTGCCACAGAGTCAGATTAAGGATGCCTCAAACTCCTATTGATGATGTCCCCAGTTCTCAACACCACTGAGACCAAAATTTCCAACCTGGTGTTTCTCATCCTGCTTGGAACTCCACAGATATTCAGACAAACACAGTTGCCATCCTCAGCTATTCATCTAGTGAAAATGATCTGTGACATCTTGTGATGTATACAGTTCATGCTGTACAAGTCTCTGGTTTTGATGGCTGCCCTGCCATAGTATATGTCCCTTCCTGGCTGAAACTGCCCTTCCCACAGCTATTCTCTGTGCTAAGGTGGTCACTGATTGGGCCCACCATAGGCTTTCCAGTTGAGGCTGCTGACTCGTATTTTTCTAAAGTAACAGTGGCTCAGCTGCCATGGTTAAAACCCCAATAACATGGCTAAAACAAATCTTTGTTTCCTTTTTTCTCTTGTGGAAGTCTACGCTAGTATGCAGCTCTCTTCTGCAAACGTGTCAGGGACCCAGGTAATTTCTATCTTGTTGCTCTGCCAACCCTATAGTTTTGTCCTCATCTTCACTGTCCAAGATGGCTTGCAGCATCCACATTCCAGTAAGTAGGAAAGGAAAAAGGACCCCAGAAGACACGCCCCTTACCTTTAAAAGCACAGCCTGGAAGTTGCATAGATATCTGCACTAGCATCCCATTGACCAAAACATGAGCAGATGGCCTCACCCAGGTGCAAGGAAGGCTGGGAAATGTAGTCCTATACTAGTCAGCTATGTGCCTAGTTAAAAATCAGGGTTCATATAAAGTAGGGTTACAGTTGTGAGTATACAAAACACGGAGTTTATTATTTATGAATCATTGTAATATTTTCCATACAAACAACCATAAACCTACTTTGGCCCCACCCTGTATTCTGTGCCTAGCTAAAAATTAAAAGTTCTATTATTTTGAAAGAGAATGAATAGGAGGGGACATATCCAGTCTCTGCTGGTTGGACCAGCTCTGTTTGGAATCTGGGCCTGAAGTAAGCAGAGGTGATTACTTATAGAGAGTAAGAGGAGATGGAGGGTGACAGGCAGAGAGAGTCACAGCCAGGAGGCCCATGAAAGCATTCAAGAGCATGGATACACCCCAAACCACCTATGACACCAGTCAGTTCCCACTCCTGCTCTCTGCTCTCTCACAAGGAAAACTCCCTTTTCTTAAGGAGCGTGAGACACTCAGAAGTCTCTGCTGCAGGTCCAGGGCAGTCCTCTTGAGGGTGAGGGTCAAACAGTGTTTTAACAATGGTTCCATTCTCCAGATGAGATAGCTAAACCCTAGGTCCTTCATCATCTGTCCTCAGGCAAAGGAGAAAACTGCAGGAGAATCTGCTGCTTCAGCCTCTTAATCAGAGATAAAAACGAGCCATCGGTACATGTACACAACGCTAGCTGGCTTCCTCTGTGTGGAAAATGCTGATAGAAATCGAGAGGATCCTGTTTGCCGAGACTACAAGCTCTGGGTAAGTCAGCGTAGAAATACATCAATAGAAGAGATGTGAAGCGGGTATGTAAACAAATACTGAACACCTGACAGACAGGTCTCACCGAGGCCCCAAATGTGTGAGGCCTTTCTGGAGACCGCTGAGCAGTTGACCACAGTGCACACAGTAGGGCCTGAGGAGAGGTGGGAAAGGAGAGTGCCGTCAGGACCCGGGCCCCAGCTAGCGCCAAGGGGACAGGATTAGTCTCAGGTCCTGGGGGCAGAAGTCCTTCTCAGAAGGCAGAAATCGTTCCTGAAGAGAATAGCCAGTATGATACCTTGCCTGACCATATAACTCTAAAAAAAAAAAGACACCCAAATCACTTCTCAGGCCTTAATTGATTTGCAATCTGCCTGAGCTGGCAGTGGGCCAGCCCAGAGGTCATGGGCAACCTGCAGCCCCAAGTGGGGGCATCTGCCAGACACACTGGCCACAGGCCAACTGCACTGGAATTCGGAGGTCCCTGTTTGGGCCTGCGTGGTCCTCGGGTTTGGATTCAGACACACTGGGAAGCATGGGGAGGACACAGGGGTGACCACAGTCCACATCAGCAAGCACCCGGGGCTCCAGCGGCGCAGGGCTCCCACAGAGAGTGAAAGTTTGGTCCTGTTCAGCAACTACTGATACTGTTGGTGGTGAAAAGATTAATCAGATACTTAACTCTCACCAGCGTGAGCAAAAATGGGAATCTGTGGGCTGCACGACCAAACCGCGCAAAGTACGGCGGTACAGCTGGACCGAGGGACGGCCGGATTCAGAGATTAAGCTGTTATCCAGACTCTCTCCCCAGTTTGAGCTGCTATAAAAAAAATACCACAGATCTGGCGGTTTAAACAACAGGCACTTCTTTCTCACAGCTCTGGAGGCCAGGAGGCCTAAGATGCAGAAACTAGCATGTTCAGTGTGTGGAGAAAGCCACCTGCCTCCTTCTTGCTGTGTCTTCATCTGGTCTCTTCTCTGTGTGAGTGCACATGGGAAGAGAGCGTGATACACCCAAAACCACCTATGACGCCGGTCAGCTCCCACTCCTGCTCTCTGCTCTTCCACTCCTAGAAGTGTGCTAATCCCTTCATGGGGGCCCCAGCCTCTTGATCTTATCCAAACCTAATTGCCTTCCCAAGGCCCCGCCTCCTAATCGAGTCACACTGCCCCTTAACCTCACTGCAGGTCACCAGAAGAGCAAGTCTCAGAATGAATTCTTTCCCTAAATACTGCTATTGGTTAGCAAGCAGGAAATCCTTTGAAGTGCAAGGAAATCATTTGGGGCCACAGAGAGGTGGTGAGGGTGAAAACAGAGACTTCAAGTGAAGATGAACATATCTTAGTGAGAACTGAGGTAGATGGCTTTCCGTATTTTTCTTTATACACGCCTAGCACTTCATTCCAAATCTTATTGGAGGCAGGGACTACTTCTTTTGCTTTCGCAATTGCAGGTGACCTCACTCCCCAAGTAGCAGGGGAGAAATATGTTAAAACGTGAACAGCATGCAAATGAGCCTTCTGCACTGTGAAACATGAGTGACTCTGTTCTGCAAAGGTGTAGATATTGAAGGTGTAACTATGGGATGTTGTACCTTCCAAACCAAGTATTTCCCCCACGGTGTCCAACAGGAAGATCTACAAGAAGACATCATGGAGGAGACACAAAGGGAGGGGCAGGCTTCAGCTGTCCAGCTGCAAGGGCAGAGTGTCCGGCATCTGCACAGTATAACACACGGAAACCAGGTGAGCATCCGGTGCTGGGGTCCAGCCAGCCCTGCGCCAAGAGGTGCAGAACTCAACTCAAGAAAGAGGACCCCGAAAACAGAGCCTTCCACATTCAGGAAGGTGGCGAGTGTGGGTAGAAGGGCATCTGGGGCAACAGTAGGTTATAAGGCTGCAGCCACTGGAGTGAGATTTGGAGAGAGCAGAGGACTCCAGCCCTGAGAAGAAGCTGAGGATAACGGGACCAATCAGAGCGGGTTCTGAAGGGACTGAGCCAGTGACAGGTTAGGGACAGTAAGTGAAAGAAAATGCCAGTTACCGGGAACCACGTCAGGTCAGGGCACACTTGGCATTCCTGAGGCTTAGGCCTGGCATGTGAGTTAAATCTCTTTGAAGGTTCCTTCCTAAGGTCAGGGCTAATGCCAGAAACAGAAGGTTTTTATTTTTCATTTTTAAATTGATTTCAGAGAGGAAGGGAGAGGGAGACAGAGATAGAAACATCAATGATGACAGAGAATCATTGGTCGGCTGCCTCCTGCATGCCCGACACTGGGGATCGAGCCCGAAACCCAGGCATGTGCCCTCACCAAGAATTGAACCGAGACCTCCTGAGTGGTAGGGTGATGCTCAACCACTGAGCCATGCTGGCCAGGCAGAGGAGTATTTTAAGTAGGAGGCATTTAGCTGCAAGTAACGGGAAGCTGAACTAAAAGCGACTTTCACAAGAAGATCTTTGGCTCATAAATGAAAGGACAGTAGAGCAGGCCTATGGCTGACCAATATAGTGGCTCCAACTCCACTTTTTGGTGATTTTTTTTTTTTACTCTGCCTGTCATGGGATGGTGACTTCATCTGCACGCTTCATCCATGCTGGCCTGTGGGTGTGGACAGAGCGACATTGCAGGGACAGCTCCCTTTGGGGCTATGAACCATGTGGGCAGGATAGACACCTGCACAGAATTATTCTCCTGTTAGGAAGAAGGAAGGGGACAATGCCAAGGGCAGGATGAAGTGCAGTTGGGTGGCTGACTTGGGTTCTTCCTCCTGACCCTCTGACCAGCTGTGTGAGCTGGGGGAAGCCACTTCCCCTCTCGAGGTCTCATCTGAAAGCAAAAAGGTTGATCTAGAGCTGTGGTGGGCAAACTGTGGCTCACGAGCCACATAAGGCTCTTTGGCCCCTTGAGTGTGGCTCTTCCACAAATTACCATGGCCTGGGCGAGTCTATTTGAAGAAGTGGCGTTAGAAGAAGTTTAAGTTTAAAGAGTTTGGCTCTCAAAAGAAATTTCAATCGTTGCACTGTTGATATTTGGCTCTGTTGACTAATGAGTTTGCTGACCACTGATCTAGAGAATCTTTAAGTGCGCTTGGACTCTATACAGTGAGATGTTCATGGATTATTCAGTGCAGGCCTTCGAGTGTGGGAAACGATTCTAGTTGTTTGTGGAAGACGGTACTTCCCAGAGTGACCCCAGCAACTTCTCCATCCCACGTGCCCATCTGCAATGGAACCTTACCACTCCGCCATCAGGAGACAGAGTCTAATTTTCAGCCCCTTGAATCTACGCTAGCCTGGTGACTCTCCTGGACCGAGCAAGTCACAGTTGCTTATACCTAATAAACTGTAGGACAAGTGACACTGAAAAGGCCATGCAGACTCCAGTTGTTTCTCTCAGAACACCAGATGCAGGAGAATCCAACGCCATATAAGAAACCCAGCTACTCTGAGATGGCCTTGCTGGAGAGGCCTGGGAAAGGCATTCATGTGGACAGATCAGCTGAGCTTGCAGCCCAGTGAGTATGCGCCACCTCAGACCTCCAGCCCAGGCTGACCTTCAGATGATTGAACCCTCAGCTGACATCCTATCGCAACTCCCTGAGACATCCTATAGGATAGACCCGCTAAGCCTTTCCAGAGTTCCTAACCCAGAATGTCAAGAGCAAAAGAAGATGATTGCCGTCCTCCACCCTTATGTTTTGGAATGATTTGTTATGCGTCAGTGGTAACCAGAATAGCCTTAGAGTGGAGTGGGCATAAGTGAACCAGGAAAGATTTAGACTCAACTTGGAGAAGTTGTTTCTGATGGTTGCAAAGCATTGAAAATATTTTGATGCTTTTTTATGGCTGCTGACGAAATCAGGAGGCGAGATTCTTTGAGGAATGACCTGGGGGAGTCTTGCCAGGAGGTCATAACCATGACCTTCTCATTTAGGCAGCCCTTTGGAGTTTGGGAAGGGCAAATGAACTCGTTTGAATGTCAGAACGAAGGGCGAGGGCATAATTCCAGCCCCATCTTTATAAAGTGCCCCTCCTGGAATTCCTGAGCCTTGCCCGCCTGTTTTTCTTAGAGAGAGAAGACTAATGGATGAACAAAACCTCCCTTCAGTGAACACGTATAGGTAATGGGCCAACTTCCTAATCGTCTCCACATTATACCTTCACCTGGGGACAGCACAGAGGGCTGGAGGCCTGGAGCTACCAAGTTCCCTTGTTGGCCCTTCGTGCTCCTCTGATGGTCTCGGGGTCCAGCCCCAGCAGCCCCTAGTACAGCTGTTTTTAGCAGCTACTGCCTTGACCTTAGCAGAAGCGCCTTTGATTAATGGTTTTTCTTAAAGTTTATACAAATAAGACTTACTGATGGCTCTGTGAGGTGGGCAGAGCAGATATTCTTTTTTAAAAAATATTTTTTATTGATTTTTTTACAGAGAGGAAGGGAAAGGGATAGAGAGTGAAAAACATCGATGAGAGAGACATCAATCAGCCGCTTCCTGCACGCCCCGCACTGAGGATGTGCCCATAACCAAGATACATGCCCTTAACTGGAATCGAACCTGGGACCCTCCAGTCCACAGGCCAATGCTCTATCCACTGAGCCAAACCAGTTTCAGTAAGAGCAGATGTTATTAACACTATCGTGGTAGCCAGCCTTCAAGATGGCTCCCAATAGTTTGTACCTTATGGTATTCACATCCTTCAACAGGTTGACTTGGGTGACAAATGGGATAGAGTTTAACTTTAGAGGCTAGGTCCTAACCGAGTGTGGCTTCCATCTTGCTCTCTCAGATTGCTCACTCTGGGAAAGGCCAGCTACCATGTCAGGGGGACCCTCAAGCAGCCCCATGGAGAGACTCCTGCCAATAGCCATGTGAGTGAGCTCTCAGTAAGCGGATCCTCCAGCCCCAGTCCAGCCTTCAGATGACTGGGCCCCAGCAGACACCTTGACCCCATCTCATGAAAGATCATGAGCCAAGACCACACCACTGAGTTGCTCCTAAATTCCTGACCTAAGAAAACTGTTTGAGATCATAAATGTTTATTATTTAAATATTTATTAAATATATTTATTGAATCATATATATATATATATATATATATATATATATATATGATTTCAGAGAGAAAAGGAGAGGGAGAGAGAGCTAGAAACATCAATGATGAGAGAAAATCATTGCTCAGCTGCCTCTTGCACCCACCCACACCCCCCTGGGGATTGAGCCCACAACCCAGGCATGTGCCCTGACCAGGAATCTAACTGTGATCTCCTGGTTCATAGGTTGATGCTCAATCACTGAGCCTTGCCAGCCAGGTTAAATGACTACGTTTTAAAGAATTTAAAAAAAGAGTAATAAGTAATTACAAGTGAGAAACTGAGGCTCAGAGACATAGAACAACTAGCCCAAAGTGGCCCAGCTAGAACTGGGAAGAGCGCCCTCCTCTTGTGCTGCTGACTCATATAGACAGCGGGACGTGCTTTCAGTTCCCATGTGAATCACTGGCCACATGGTGACCGGTCACCCTGCCGCAGGCTGTGCTGCCTGTGGCCTACGTGAGCTCTCGGCGGTGACAGTGTGGGCTCGTCATGTGGTCGGCATGAGGCAAGTCTATCTGGCTGTTTCTTCATCCTGCCAGCTACATGGGACGTATTCCAGCAAGAGCCACTATGCTCCTCCCACCCCTTGCATAGACCTGGGTTTGGGCAGCTCAAGGGGGTGGTTTAAGATAAAGGGTAAGCAGTTGCTGCTTGTCTTCATGTCTCAAGTCCGGCTGTCGGCGCTGTGGAGGGAGCACCGGATAGAGGCCTAAAGCAGGGGCTGGGATTGCAGCAGGAAGTGGAGAGATGCTCACGGGGTGAGCATAGGATGTGGCGGGGAGCAGCCCCTTGGCTGTGCAGACCTGTGGAAGGAAGCAGGGAGAAACACATTGGTGATATATATATTTTTAAATATATTTTATTGATTTTTTACAGAGAGGAAGAGAGAGGGATAGAGAGTTAAAAACAGCGATGAGAGAGACACGGATCAACTGCCTCTTGCACGCCCCCTACTGGGGATGTGCCTGAAACCAAGGTACATGCTCTTGACCGAATCGAACCTGGGACCTTTCAGTCCGCAGACCGACGCTCTATCCACTGAGCCAAACCAGTTTCGGTGGTGATATTTCTTTATAAAGGACCTCAATAACCCAGCAGTGGGTCTTATGCCCATGACCTTGTGTGGCATTCAAAGACTTACATGGTAGAAGAGGAAAAATCCAAGTATAGGACACCCCGGTTCTAATCTAAACTCAAGATGCCATTACTTGGATAACCTGGGAAACGTTGTTGGCCAAGCAAATGGTATTCAGACTGGGTTCCCTGGAACCCTAGGGTCCTGTAGACCTACCTTAGAGTTTGCCATTGGGAGGGAGCCTCTAAACCAGTGCTGACCAATGTAAAGTGAGTCACATGTACAATTTTAAATTGTTTTAGTAGCCACACTTTTAAAAATCTGAAAACAAATAGAACTAATATTAGTAGTATCTTTTGACATATAACCAAATTATTAAGTTTATTAAGATATTTTAAATTCCACACTTTGTACTGATTTTTCAACGTCTGGTGTATAATTTGTGCTTAAGTACAACTCAATTCGGACCAGCCACTCTTTGAGCACTCAACAGCTGACCTGCGCAAAGGAAGAATCAAAGCTTTACGAGCAGAAGACTCCCCCTGGTGTACGAAACGGGAAGTACACGAGAGGCCTAAGGATTTAAATGAATAAAACACCTGAAAGCACAGAGAAGACTGAGTTGGGGGCGCCGGTGGCTCAGTTCAGCCAGAGCGTAAAGGCAGGGGAAGGAGGGTATCAGACAGGCCATGAACTCATTCGGCTTCCTCCAGCACCATGGGTTTTCATGACATCAAGTCAAGGTCTCAGTTCCCTGATTGAATGCTCATGTATGATGCGGGCATCTGCGAGGGCATCTGGGGAGAGCCCGGGCCAATCAGAGATGCAGGTCACGACCAAACTCCTGAGCAATTTGGGAGCGAGAACTGATGTAGACTCACTGCTGGGAAGCGAAGGAATGTGTCACAGGGGGATGGGGCACGGACGAAGGTGTGTTGAGCAGGGAAAACCTATTTGGACAATAATCCAGTCTGCAGAACAACAGTCACCATCAAGTCAAAGAAAACAGAGGCATTCCAGAGCCAATATAGCAGAGGTGTTAGGCATGGACTCTGCAGCCAGCTTCACTGCGTGCTGGCTGCGTGACTCTGGATAAGTCACAGTGTCCTCATCTATATAATGGAGGCGATAATGGTACCTGTCCCTTGTGTCTGCAGTGGGATGAGTTGTGTTTGTGACAATAGATTCTTTCCTCATAGCATATGTCAAGTGCTTAGTATGGAGATCAGAAAGCGCCATGGCTTCCCTGTTATAATTGCAGGTGTTTCTTTAGAACAACATGTTCTGTGAGTGTTCACACAGGAGCCAGCCTCGTCCCCAGTGGGTTGACATGCAAGTGCAATCATAGGACAAGTCTGTTCTCTGCTTGGAAATGGCAGTATTGTTTCAGTAGAGGGCAGTGGCCAGCCGCGTATTTCTCAGCGTCTTCAACAGGAAACTGCCAACCAGGCCAGCTTCCTGACCTGGGGCAGCCTCAGGACCACGGAGGTTCAGCCCTTGTGTTAGGTTTCCCTCTTTCCCAGGGAAAATGGGGGTGTATCCGCATTCACAATTCTCTCTTCTTGCTTTGATGAATTCAATGATCTTCTCATTTAAATAATAATAATAATGATGGTGATGATGATTTGCAGTTCGTGAAGCCACCTCTATGTGGCAGTCAGTGACCACATCCCATCTCTGCCATTCAAGTCTGCAAGGCCTTGGTCTCCCGTTTCAAAGCTGAGGACCCTGTGGCTCAAGCATCATCGGAATTTGCCTAAATGACAGGATTCCCTGGAGCAATCGTTTGATCTATAAAATCTGAGTCCTGGGTCATGGTGCTCAGTCTTGCTGTACCTGGAATCCCTGGGGTGAGAAGGTGATGGGGCAAGGGGCGGGGAGGCAGGGGGACTGTAAAATCCTGGCTGTGAGACCCACCCTCCAGGTCAATCAGACTGAAACCTCGGGCTGTGAGACCCAGACATCAGTGTTTTCAAACTCCCCAAGTGAGTTAGTGTGGAGCCCAGATTGACAGCCACCCATTTGGAAGAGGTTGTTCTGATCCCCAAACCTGACCAATCAATCCCCAGAATCACGCCTGCAGCATTTTTGCAAGCTGCCTAGAGGCACGGAATAGAGTGGATGTTCTCACCATGGCCTGCTGCAATCATTGGCGGTCCGTGCCAAGAGGAATACGTATTTATGTTCTTGAAAACTCCGGTGTGAGTGCATTTAGTTTACATAAGTGACACTATGCCATCAAATACCATGCGGGATGCTTTTTTAAATCCAACATGATGTTGTTGTTTTTAAATATATTTTTATTGATTTCAGAGAGGAAGAGAGAGGGGGAGAGAGAGAGAGAAACATCAATGATGAAAGAGAAGCATTGATTGGCCCCCTACTGGGGAAGGAGCCTGCAACTGGACATGTGCCCTTGACCGGAATCAAACCCGGTACCCTTCCGTCTGCAGGCCGATGCTCTAGCCACTGAGCCAAACCAGCCAGGGCAGCATGATTTTTTGTTTGTTTGTTTGTTTAGCTAAATCCTTGCAGCTGTAGTATATGTATTTCTGATTTCTGTGTGGTCTTCCTGCATGTCCACGTGTCAACATTTTATGTGTCCGTTTCCTAGGGACAGACACTCCAGACTTTGCCACCAACTACACTGCCCTGAGCCTCTGATCCCAGCAGCCTAAGAGTGGAGCTGTCCAATCAGAGGGCATGTGATTCTTCAGTGGTCCAGCTTGTCTTCAGGATGCTATACCAAGTCACACTCCCACAGGCTTGCTTCGAGGGGCCTCTCTTTCCCCATCCTTGTCAGCCCTTGATATTATCTGTGGTGGGTCCCCAGAAAGCAGCCAGGCCAACAGATGTTGTGAGAGTTTTTAAGAAATTTTATTGCACTTTCTCACAGTGGGTTGAGACCAGACTATGGGTGTCAGCCCCAAGGGGATGGTTGGGTTCTCTTATCTCGGGTTTAAGTATGCAACATAGGGTCAGGTTGTGGCCACACCAGTCAAGCGGAGGGAATGGAAGGAGGGCACGCGTGGGTCAAGGAAATTAAGGGCGGAGAGGTCACAGGTCAGTCAGGCGAAGAGGAATTCATCTTAGCTTGCTTCTGCAGGCGTCAGCTGTCTGCCCCGAGCTATGGGAAAAGGCTTCTCACAAAATGTATTTCAGAAAACATGTCCTAGTAGGAGATGGCTCGTCCTAACAATCTGACTTTCTAGTTTTTGCCAAGCACATGGGTAAAACATGACATCTGACCGCTTTGATTTGCATACACCAGATCCTTCCAGACTTGAATTCACAGCTATTCCAGGACTTGCCTCCTGCTACCTCTGTAGTCACACCTGCCCCCACCGTCCTAACGCCTGGCAACCACGCCTGCTTCTTTCCATCTCTATGGTTTTGTCATTTCAAGAATGTTATGTAAATGACATTACACAATACGTGACCTTTTCAGAGTGCTTTTTTTTTTTTTTTTTTTTTTTACTAATCATAAAACATGAGTTGGGAAGTGTTCTCTCTTCTTTAAACATTTGGAGTAATAGCCCATGATATGGGATTTAGCCATTCAATCATTAAGAGACATTTTGGTTGTTTCCAGGCTGGGACTATTAAGAATAAACCTTCTATAAACATCACGGAAAGGTTTTTGTGAAAACATGAATTTTTGTTTCTTTGTCATAAGTGCCTATCAGTTTAATTGTGCCATCATATAGTGTGTGTTCCAGTTTTTTAGCAGACAGCCCAGAACAAGGCAAAGATGTCTCTTGTATATTGACCATGAAAATGGTATGTTTCTTTATTTATGTAGATGTCCTCTGGTTTATCAGCATTTTGTAGTTTCAGCATCCCTATTTTGTACACGTTTTAGTGATTTATGCATAAGTATTTCTTTCCTGAGAGAAATATTATACATTAATTGTACATTAATTTTGCTTTGACACTTCTATTGCTATTGCTATTGCATAGAAATGCAATTGATTTTTACATGTTGCTCCTGTATCCTCATCTTTGCTTATTATTCTAGGAATCATTTCAGGTTTTTTGGTTTTTTTGTTTTGTTTTGTTTTAATATTCTTTGGTATTTTCTATGTAGACCATCAAGTCATCTCCAAACAGAGACAGTTTTATTTATTTCTTTCCACCCAGTATTTCTCCCTAACTTACTAAACTATCTGGAACTTCCAGCACTATATTGAAAGGAGTATTGATAGCTGACATCCTCACCTTGTTCTCAGTTATGGGGAAACACTCAATCTCTCACCTTTAATATGGATTAGCTATAGGTTTTTACAATTTTTTATTGTGTTACATGTATACATATCTCCTCATTGCCCCCCCTCCCTCCCAGGCATACTCTAACCCCCCAGTGTCTATGTTCATTGGTTATGCTTATATGCATAGATACAAGTCCTTTGATTGATCTCTTAAGGTTTTTAAACAGATATTCTTTATCAAGCTGAGGAAGTTTCCCCATCCCTGTTTCTTCTGAAAGTTTTATCATAAAAGGCAAGAGTTTTTCCTATATCAATTGATATGATCAAGGGTTTTTCCTATATCAATTGATATGATCATATGATTTTTCTCTTTTAGCCTTTCAATATAGAGGATTACACTGATTGACTTGAAGTGTTCAATCAGCTCTGCATCTCTGGAATAAACCCTATATGCTACTTGCTAATATTTTGTTAAGGATTTTATTCAGGTACATGTGTGAGGGATATTAGTCTGTAGTTATTTTATTTTTGTACTGTCTTTGTCTAGTTTTGGTATCAGGTTGATACCAGTCTAACAACAAGAGTTGGAAAGTGTTCTCTCTTCTTTAAACATTTGGAAGAATTCTCCAGTCAAATTACCTGGATCTGGAGATTTCTTTCTTGAGAGTTTTAAAGTATGACGTCAGTTTCTGTAATAATTGTCAGGCTAATCAAGTTATTTCATATCGGTAAGTTGTGGTAGTCTGTGTCAGTTGAAGAATTAGTCCACTTTCCTAAGCTGTAGAGCGGTTCGTAGGATTTGATTATTATTTATTGATAGCTTCAGAGTCTGTAGTGCTATCTTCTATCTCATTCCTGGTATCAGTCATTTGTGCCTTTCTCTTTTCTGTCATTCTTCTAGAGGGTTATCCCTTTAATGATCTTTAAAACCAGCATACATTTTTTTTTTATCTCATTTCACTGTTGGTTTTGTTTTCAATTTTATTATTTCTGCCCTTATATTTTTCCTTCTTTCTACTTAATTTGGATTTATTTTGATTTTTTTCTCTGTTTTTAAATTAGGAGTTTAGATACTTATGTGAGACATAAGATAGGCTTCTAGTGCTATAAATTTCCCTCTCAGCACGCTTTAGCTGTTTCCTGCAAAGTGTGATGTTGTACTTTTATTTCATTCAATGTATTTTTTACTCCCCTAGAGACTTCTTTGATCCTTGGATTATTTAAAAGAATGCTATCTAGTTTCCAATAATTCACTTGGTGAAGATTTTCAGGAACAGTAACTTGGTTTACTATTTTATTTTATGTTGTTTTTTTTTCAGTTGATAATTTCATAGTGAAGATGAGCTACAAAAAGAAACACATCTTTTGTTTTTGAAGGAGCCTGGAAGTTGGTGAAATAACTTTATTGACATGGAAACATAGATAAAACCACACATACATTCATGCACATATACACACACATAAACATACATATATACATACATGGCATTCTTATACCCACACTTAACCAGTAGAGCTCAAATTCTCATTTAAAAAAAGAAAAAGAAAGAAACAGGAAAAGGAAGAATAAAAATATCAGGTCATCAATGCATCTCTAAAAAATGTAAGCCAAACCAGAAACCTCTGGTGGAAATATCAGATTTGAGGGCAACCGTACACAAGCTGTATTTCTTGTAGGTTAGCAACACCCGCCTCTAAGCCAATTTCCTCCCCTCCTCCCTCATCACTGCCCCCATCATAGCAAGAGCAATCCACTCATTCTGCTTTGTAAGTTTGGAAAAAAAATGAAGGGCACTCCATTTAACACAGCAGTGGAATGGAAATTTCAGGAACTAAAAATGTATCCCATAGAAAGAAAGATCTATCAGCAATCCCATGTCTAATAGATAGTAATTCCCTTCTCCAATGGCATGTGCTGAGGAGCATGGACGTAGTCTATTTATGTGACGTGTGTGTAAACATATAAGTATCTTTATAAGGTCTTTTCCCTATCCATCTGATTACTATGTCTGCCTTCCTGGTTTTATGGTTTCATTTCTTACACTTAAACCATACCAAGTGTGGCTTTATAGTACATTACATATCCGGCAGTGTCTAGGGTCACTCAGAAGCTAAGCCAGACAATGGGATCTTTAGACTCTAAGCTCCAAGTGTAGAGGGAGGGAGGGAACTCCACCTTCCCCACTTACGCTAAGGGCACCCAATCAGTTTAGGCCAGGGCTTTGCAGCCTTGGCGCTCTTGCCATGTCTGTAATTCTCTTTCATGCGAGTTTGTCCTGTTTGGCTCCATCCTTGGCCTCTACCTGCTATACACCATGAGCTTCTCCCAGTTGTAATAACCAAAAATTCCCCCCAATGAGAGCCACTCCTTGAGACCAATGCCTACTCACTTCCTGTTCTGGATGTCGTAGAAGCCACATTGGCCATAGCAGCCATCTTGCCATCCTGAAGAGTGAAACCCCAGAGATGCTGCGGCTGGGGAAGAGATAGAAAGAGCCCTGGCTCTTGGTGATATGGCACAGCTGCTGCGCCAGCCCTGGCACTTTCTTCCTCAGGGAAATCAGCAGCTTCCCACTACATAGGCCATTGTTGCCATGTGCTCTGTCCTTGACCGCCAAGAGTATCCCCATGAACCCACCAATCACCCTGTTCCTCTGCTGAGACCTTCATTAGGTCTCACTCAGTGGGAATTTCAAACACCTTCAGTTAACCCGAAGGCCCCTGCCTCCCTCTCCTCATGTCTCACTGGTCCTTTCCTCTTGAGCCATAACTGGAGTCCTTCGAGCCAGCCCTGGTTCTCACATTGGCCGATCTTCTCCACCCCATGTCCTTCCTCCTTTGGTCTTCCGGTTCATTTCCACTCACCTTCCAAGAGTTAGCTCCTGTCATCTCCCCTGGAGGTTTTCCCTGAATCTCCACGAGATGGTTTGGAAGCATGGACCCACAATTATTATTTTTTAAATATATTTTATTGATTTTTTACAGAGAGGAAGGGAGAGAGAGGGATAGAGAGTTAGAAACATCGATGAGAGAGAAACATTGATCAGTTGTCTCCTGCACGCCCCCTACTGGAGATGTGCCCACAACCAAGGTACATGCCCTTGACCGGAATCGAACCTGGGACCTCTCAGTCCACAGGCAGATGCTCTATCCACTGAGCCAAACCGGTTTCAGCAGACCCACAATTATTTAACACTTTTCTCATTGAGAGTGGTCACGTCTTTCCACGGGCCGGGAGTTGGGCCTCTGTGGCTTCTCGTACCAAGGCAGAGAGAGTGCCGGCTGACGGGGCCAGCAGGAGTGCTGCTGTTTGGCACACCAGGTGGCCTTGGTGGTAAGGATGTGCCATGCGTGAGATGAGCTGGCCAGAACCAAAGGCAGCGGGGACCCAATTCAACCCCAAGAGGCTGCACATCTTTCCAGCCTCAAACCCTGACAGTCCTGCCTCTCACGCTACATGCTCGTCCGCTCTAACTCAGCAGGCGACCAGAATGTGCACTGTGGCGTGTTCCCCAGCATGACTCCTACTCATCCTTCAGCACTTTCTTGGACGGCACCTCCTCCAAGAGGCCTTCCTTGCTCTCCAAGGCGGGTGTGCTCAGAGCCAGCTGCTCCCCTTGCACTTACCACCCGCATCCCAATCGCCCATTTCCACACCCGTGAGCCTTGAGCATCTTAGGGGCGAGGAACACGATTTAGGCCTTCTCGAGGCCTCTGCACCTACAGTAATGCCAGGCCTGACATGGCACAGTGAGGGGAGGTGGGCGCTGTAATTCTCCACAATCATCTAGGCCAGTGGTCGGCAAACTCATTCGTCAACAGAGCCAAATATCAACAGTACAACGACTGACATTTCTTTTGAGAGCCAAATTTTTTAAGCTTCTTCTACTCTACTTCTTTAAAATAGACTTGCCCAGGCTAAAAACCAACTTCTGCGCATGGGCCACGAAGTTTCAATCGCACTGTACGTGTGCGCCCGCACGTGGTATTTTGTGGAAGAGCCACACTCAATGGGCCTAAGAGCCGCATGTGGCTCGCAAGCCACAGTTTGCTGACAACTGACCTAGGGAAACTGAGGCACCAAAACTACACTGAATCCTGAAGTCCGAGTTGAAACCCTAGCAGCCTACTTCCCGGGCCTGGTGTTAAGTTCTCTGCTTGGCTTCCTCCTCCTGAGCCGCCTGGTCGCTTGTTACAGAGGCAGAGGCCGGCCTGGGTCAGCTACGGCCTTGGAAACGGCATTCAACATGAGCCCCAGGCAGCACTGTGTCCACACCAGCTTCCTGCTGAGCAAGGACGGCTGTGACCAGGAGCAGAAGGAGAGTCCGAGGCTCTTGGAGGCCCCGCCTTCACGTGCTTGTCTCGCTAAGTCACAAGCACATCCTCCCTCTTCCCCAAACTCTTGTTCTGCCAGGAACACTGACACCTTCCCCTACCCTCCCCACAAACAATGGGGGAGTGAGAAGAGATCCCCTCCCCCTACTCAGCAGGAGCTGGCACATGCCCTGAGCCCCAAGGACACCCCATGGGACCCTTTCAGAGGCCCCCAGGCAGGCCCAGAGGCCCCAAGCTTCTCAGGTGTCTGTTTAGTCATTAGTGCTACCAGAAACATCCAGAATTCTCCCCACTTTGGGAGCACACCCACCAGGGATCCTCTCATTGCAAGCCGGGGCTGCCCTCCGATGCCCCCAGGGTTCCAGAGGCGCTTGGCTCGGCGTGCACCCTGGGCAGCCAGGTGGTGTGTCCAGGGGCAGCCCCAGCCAGCCATCCGTGTTTCCCCAGCTCCCGTGGGCACACCCTCCAACCAGACCCTGCGTGGTCTGGGGCGCAGAGCGTGCTTCTAAGGAGAGGACCTGAGTCAGTGAGTTCGCCACCTCCAAGGTTGAAGGGGTGCCGTGCGAAGACTTGGCAGGGGGCCCAGGGCAACTCAGCTGCCAGCTGGGGGATTTCCCGCCTGTGCTGCCCATGGAAGCCAACTAGAGAGGCCCCCGCCTTCAAGCCACATGAGAGGGAAGCTGCTGGAGAGTTCACAGAACTCGGTGGTGATGCTTGTCTGAGAGGGTGGGATGGCTGCTGGCGGGACGGAAAAACAGGCTGGGGTTTCCCCTAAGCGATCTTACAGGTTCTGTGAGCTGCCTCATAAGGCACCCGAAGAGAAGCTTAGAACGAGCGCCATTTCATTATTTCTCATAGGTTTGTGACTCAAGAACTTGAGCGGGACTCAGCTGGTGAGTGTGTGTGTGTGTGTGTGTGTGTGTGTGTGTGTTGTATCAATGGAGGTCCCTTGCTGCTACGGAGCTGGTGATGGCTTTTGGCATAGGAGTTTAGTGGGCTGGGCCCAGACACTCCCAGGTGGTCTTACCAGCACGCAGCCTCATGACAGTGGACTTCAAAAGCAGTGGTTCAGCCTCAGCCGGTTTGGCTCAGTAGATAGAGCATCAGCCTACAGACTGAAGGGTCACAGGTTTGATTCAGGTCAAGGGCACGCCCATCCCCAGCCAGGTAAGGGCAGTTCAGTTCAGGATGCAACCAATCATTGTATCTCTCTCAAATCAATGTTTCTCCCCCTCCCTTTCATTCTCTCTAAAAATTGATGAAAAATATATCCTCAGATGAGGATTAACAACAACAAAAGTACAAAAAAATGTAGTGGGTCAAGACTCCCAACCAGGATGTCCCAAGACATTCTGAAGGAAGGCTGCAGACTTCTCATGACCTAGAGGTCCCAGAGTGTCCCCTGCCCTGGGTTCTAGTGGATTGGTCAAGCGAATCGCTAAGACCAGCTTACATTCAAGCAGAGTGGGATTAACAGTTAAAACTTCACACTAGAAAATACTTGCTAGTCTCCTTCTGGGGACTTTTTAACCCCACGTTTGCTGCACTCCTAGTGTGCGCCAGGCACTGTCCCAGACACTGAAAAGGGAGAGAGCAGAGAACAAGACACAACATGGTCCCTGCCCTCATGGGACCAGTGCTCTAGACAACCGTCTAGCACAGAGTTACGGTGCCCACTGGCATCAGTGCTCAGCACATGTTGGCAGCTGGCATGATGACTGTTCAATAAATCATCACTGGATAAAATGTTGTCATAAGAAGAGCCATGCTTTGAAGAATGACAGCGTGCAAAAAAACACAATCAACACAAGAGCTTGACCGGTTCAGGAGCGGGAAGTTCAAGCCCAGGAGGAGGAGGAATGAATAGGGGAGGGTGGCCAGAGAGCCTTCAGACAGAGCAGACAGCATGGGTGGTAGAATGCGGTGGGCAAGGGAAGCGTGCACTCAATGGGGCAGGATGGGGATGGGTCTCCCGTAGCTCTGAACTGGTGTCTGACCTTCTCCACCCTGCCCCGTGCTCCTGTGAATGGGCTGCATCAGCAGGCTCCCTTGCCTCCTTGCTGGTGCCAGGGGAAGGTACCAGCAGGAGTTGGGTGGGGAGGAATGGGGAGGAGAAAGGTTGGAGCGTGTATTCCTGTGGGTCCCTTTCTGCTGGTCTAGGGTTGGACCAGGTCCCAGGTCTAGCAGCCTTCTCCGGGCTGAAGGTCTCACCAGCCTCTGCAGTGGCTTCCCCCTGCCCACTCTGCTGGGTCAGGGGCGCTTCACCGTTGCTTCTTGCCTTCCCCACACCCTGACCCAGGGTCCCAGCTGTGTCCAGTGCACACTGAGGCTGCATGCCACTCCCCCCACACACACTCCCTGCTGCTCTAGCCAGTGACTGCGTTCTTCCCTTTCATTCCCGCCCGAACCAGAACTTCCCTGTGCTCTGCTGGTCTTGAGGTCTTGGTTCCGAAGGGAAGAAGGCTCCCACCAGGAGACACCGCAATGCTTCCACTGAACTACAAATTGAGGCCTCTCACCATTGAATCAACAGGCAATCACTGCGCATGAAACTGACCTGCCACTACACAGTAGAAAGACTATGTCTGGGACATGGGTGACTCCTTGGGATGTCTCTCAGTCCTACATGCTGAGATGCTAATAGTCCAGGTTTTATGAAGAAAGGGTTGGATCAGCAAAGAACCACGACCAGCTAAAGTACTTGCGGAGGGCAGCGAGAGTATGGAATGGGTAGTGAAAGAAGGTAGCTGTCAATACCAGCGATGACTAGGTGGCCAGATGCAGAATTGTGAACCAGAAGTGTTACAGGTATCTCTTCCTTATTTTGTCGTGAATATGTTTATACGTATTTATTAAATTGTCTTCCTTCTCTTATCCTCTAATGTAAGATATAACAAAAAACAAATAACTGTACATGATGGATTCAAGTGTCCAGATATCCAGGAAAAGAATGAATATCACCCAAGAACTTTGAAACCTGTCTAGGGAAAGGGTTGGCACATTCTCATTTGTACCCAGATAGTGGTATCACGTAGGAACAGGTATGACTTTGTTGTTGTAACTGTGTGTATACTTGTTATTAACTGTGTGTATACTTGTTACCTAGAAATATATATGTATATAGTAACCATATATATTTATAATGTATATCATATATAAATATATGATTTGATAGTATATATAAATACATATTTATAAATATATCTAAATATTATCATATATAGGTATGTAGGTATATTTATACATGGTGTCCCAAAAAATATATATATACTTAGAATAATTATTAATCCCAATGGGTTAAACCTGAAAAGAAACATCAATTGAGCTATCAGCTGTAAAACGTGTATACATTTTTTTGGGACATCATATATACATATATATATGATGTCCCAAAATATACATATATATATATATATGTATATATATATATATATATATATAGAGAGAGAGAGAGAGAGAGAGAGAGAGAGAGAGAGAGAGAGGATGCTTTTTCTTTCTACTGATTCTCTTTTTCTGGTAGAATCCATCCTGCCTAATACCTACCTCAATAAAGTCGAACCAAAAAATAAATCTTGGAGGCTCCAGTGGTCATGGGTAGTTGGACCTTGGTCAAGTGAAAGTGAAAAGCGACCA
This sequence comes from Lasiurus borealis, assembly GCA_004026805.1. Lineage (NCBI taxonomy): Eukaryota > Metazoa > Chordata > Mammalia > Chiroptera > Vespertilionidae > Lasiurus > Lasiurus borealis. The sequence continues at coordinate 14,393 of PVJN01007516.1, read as the reverse complement.
GGCACCCTTTCCTCTTTTCTGCTACAAAAGGGAAATGCAAGCTGCACGTTCTGTAGAAGTAAAAGTGAGAGTCCTTTCCTCTCTGTACCCAAAACCGGGAACCGGGGAACTAAGATTTCCCCTCTGAAATCAACTCACAAATTTGATGTGCACTGGCTGCGATCAGTGGGACTGCACCCAGACACTGTCCAGAAATAACGTGACTGAGAGCGTGGGTACCCATTGCCCTTCCCAAGCAAGTGAGCAAGCAGGTGCAGTGCTCCAAGGTCGGCCCGTTGCGAGGATCTCCCCCCACCACTATCCTTCAGGGACGTCCAGCAAGAGGCTACAGGGCCTCTCCAGTGGACCACGTTTGGGCGGTGTCTGCAGATCTGGCAGAACCATCCGTAAACCAGACTTAAGTTTTGCTCCTCCTCCTTCAGCTGCCCATAGGGAATTCCTCATGAGGTCAGAGGTGTGTGGCTGGGATAAGGAGGTAGGGTAGCAAGTAGGGGCCGTGGCCATCTGGGTCACTTCCTCAGGTGCCTTGCCTGTGCTTTCAGGGCCTGCTTAGGCCTGTCTTTGGTATCGCACCTCCATTCGATGGTGGCCTGGTGGGTCACCCAGAGGTGGAAGGGTTGCTTCTGCTGGCCACAGAGGGGTTCTGCACCCCCATCTTCCATGGGGTCTTCCCATATGTTCCAGTCCCAATTTTCAGGATCTCTTTTTCCCAGTGCCCTCACTTTAACAGAAGATACCCCACAAGGCTAGAGATTTGGCTTGCATTGTGATTTGGCCACTGCAGACGGAGAGGTGGTTTTGTTTCCAGAAATCTCAGTCTGCTGGCCACAGGATTTCTTTAAGGATAGATATAGAAGTTTTCATGTCACTCATGCAGAACTGGGGCTGACAATCTGAAGCCCTGAGCTAATCTTCTTCTCTGCTCACTTTCTCTAGGACAATGGAGAGCCAGTAGCCAATGCCATTATACACCTTAGATTGAGTAGAGCACCTTAAAGTACCAAATACATGGATGGTCACCCAGAACCTTGCCTTTGTAAGTATTTGATTAAGAGCACACATTTTGCAATATTTTCCATATCTCTGTTGCCACATCACAACAAGATAACAAACTTTTTATCACCCCCAGAAATTTCATCATACTCTGTTGTATTCAAGCCCTCTCTCCACCCTCAACCCGCACAACCAGGAATCTGATTTCTGTCACTGCAGATTAGTTTGCATTTTTTACAATGTTTTATAAAAGGACTCACCCACTGTATTCTTTCTCAGCATCATTTTGAAATGCATCTGTGTTGTAGCATGTGTTAATAGTTGGTTCCTTTTTACTGCTAAGAGTAGTCCCTTGTATGGGTATTCCACAGTGTAGGTATCCATTCACCTGATGATGGACACCTGGATTGCTTCAAGTTTTGCACTATTACAGATAGAACTGCTATGAATAGCAGATATAGCTGCTATTATGAACAAAATTTTGTATGGACATTGACTTTATTTTTTAAAAATATGTTTTTATTGATATGAGAGAAAGAGGAAGGGGAGGAATAGATAGAAACATCGATTAGCTGTCTCCTGCACACCCCCTACTGGGGATCGAACCCCCAACCCAGGGATATGCCCTGACCAGGAATTGAACCAGTGACCTCTTGGTTCATGGGTTAACATGCAACCACTGAACAACACTGGCTGGAGTTGGTTTTTGTATTCTTGAGTAAATACATAGGAATGGGATGGCTGGATCACATAAGTGTGTGTTTAAATTTTGAAGACTTGGTCAAATTGTCTTACAGAATGGTTATATAGTCCCTTCAAGTTAAAGCTGCCACCAAACAGCCCTTTATTGATCATGTGAGTCAAAAACTTTGTGTGAAAAGAAATCAGTGTTGAGATGAAATCATGAAATACTAGTCTGACACGTATAATGAAGACTGAACCTCCTCCAAGCATTTCTAAGAGCACTAAGAAGAGGGGGGCATTCACCCCAGCCTAAAAGGTCAGATACTGTTTAACATCCCCAAACCCAACCCTATGCCAGTCTTAGAAAACAGCTCGAACCAAGCCACCCCCAAGAAACCTGCGTCCTTGGAGTCAGACAAGGTGGACTGAATCCCACTCTGCCAGATCACAACAAGATGCAGGATATGATCCTTGATTGGATCTTGACTGGAGGGAAAAGCTATTATAAAGAACCTGATTGGATCAACGGAGTGAGCCAGATTACCCATAAGTAGATTCGACACCAGTGTTAATGCCACCACAGAATTTACTGATACTGATAACTGCACTTTCTTGCTATTTGACTGTGGCCCAGGGACTTAACCTCTGGGCAGCTCTGCTGGCTCATCCATAAAATCCAAACATTGATAGTGCCCTCCTCACTGACGTGTGGCTATGAGGTCTAATCAAGCCAATGGCTGGCAGAGATGGAGGCTCCCTAAGCCATGCTTGTCTATGCAGACCCTCCTGCTAGACAGGTGAGGATCCCTACAGCCTTGGGCTTTTGAAGTTACAGAATCGGGGCCTCTAGAGGGGCATCTGGGTCCCCTGTTCACCCCTTCCCAGCCTGAACCCACTTCAGAGGGCACCGAGGGATACAACTTAGAAGAAGCTCTCTTGCTCCCACTCCAAGGTCCAGATGTTTATCTGCTACAGATTCCACCAATGAACAAATGAGCTACATGGCCAGAGAGGGAAGTGCGGAGTATTATACTAACAATAAAGACTTCTGCGGGAAAGAAATGAAAAAGCAAGGCCATTTGGGTGACTCTTTGAGGAGGTGGAAACTCTTCGAGGAGGCAGAAACTCTCGAGATCATGACTTCATGCAAAAATAACCTGATTGTATTTGCGAAGAGGAACTTTGGATGAAAACACAAGAAATGAATCAAAGTGGTTTGAAGGAGGACAGGAGAGTAAGGTCAAAACTAAATTGCATAGCCCATGACCCTTCAACCCTAAATATTTCAGCGTGTGCTTCCTGAGGATAGGAATGATGTATTACATAACCACAGTGCAGTTATCAATGCCAGTCAATTCTGTGTTGACATCAACACTTGTGTCTAATTTTCTTCTGGCTATTGGCCTCAGTCAGTGTATCCCATCCTGTTCTTTATAACAAGTTTTTCACTCCAGGCAAGATCCAACCTAGGGTCATATCCTGCATCGGTTGTCATGTCTCTTTACCTCCTTTAATCTAGAATCGTTTCTCCACCTTTCTTCGTCTTTCTGGCATTGACATTTTTGAGGAATAGAGATCCCCTCTTTCTTTTTCTTTTTCTATTAATTTCTGAGAGGAAGGAAGAAGGAGAGAGAGTTAGAAACATCAATGATGAGATGGAATCATCTATTCTCTGGCTCCTCCATACCCCCCGCTGGGGATCAAGCCTGCAACCTGGCACGTGCCCTGGCCAGGAATTGAATGGTGACCTCCTGGTTCATAGGTTAACACTCAATCACCGAGCAATACCAGACAGGCAAGCTCCCCCATTTCTTAATAGAGCATTTCACATGTTGAGTTCAATGAGTTATCATCTTTGGATTTGGGTTATGCCTCCCTACTAGAGTAGTGATGTTATATCCTTCTCAGGATATCAAATCTGGAGGCATGTGATGTCCACCTGCACCCTCATTAGGGATGTTAAATTTGATCATTTTGTCAAGATGTTGTCCAATTTCTCTGCTATATAATTATTATTGTTTAGTAAGTGGTTTGTGTGGAGGCACTTTAATACCTTGAAAATATCCTGCTTCTCAGTAAAATTCCTCACCCTTAGACTTAAGTGTCCATTGATGGCTCTTGCTTGAACCAGCCTTCACTATGATGACGGCACAGTGATTTTCCAACTCCAGCTCTCCCTCCACTTTGACCTGCTGGCCTCCAGTCCTCTCCTGTATGCAGAGCCCTCCCCTCTCACTATCTATTTTCTTACTTGCTTTCTTACTATCAATATGCAGTTGTTTCTCAATATGTGTCTTTGATTTTGATCCGTGATTCACATGGACTCCTGTGACTGTATTACTGATGCAATAAGAATAACGTGCAGTGGCCTACAGTGACCTTCACAGGGTCACATCTTTCTGTAACTATTGAAGCTAAAGCTATTTCATGTCCTCTGTAGATCTAACTCTGCCTCAGACTCTGACATTAATAGAAGGGTCCCAAGTTCTCCAGCCTAACACTCATATAGGCCACACTGACCTCAAAATTCAGATTACATTGGCCTTCACAAATACATGGCCACCATTACAGGACCTCAGCACCAGTCTTCCTGATTCTCATCTCCCAAAGCTTATTCAGTACATAATGAGGTACCCGATATAGCCTCATGTGTTGTCATCAACAGGGCTGCAGTATTCTTTCTTTCCATCCCTTCATGGTACCCTTGGCCTGCATGGCTACCCAAGGCTGCCCCTCATCACTGCCATGGTTGCATCTGTTCCCTGTGGATGTACTGTGAGCAGTCTCACTGAAGCCAGGATGCTCTCCCCAAGGGCTCCCAATGCTGCAAGACTTTTGATGTGAATAGGCCTATGCCTGGTCTCATGTCCATGGGGCTGAGGCTCCAACAGAGCCAGCCATATTGCTGGACTTGGTCCCATTAGATCATGAGACCGTGGAGACCTACAGTCAGCAGTTCATGTATTAATAGCAATTCATTCCTGCCAAGGACTCCACTCGGATGCTGATGCCAATGACCTCTGACGCTGTTCTCTGCCCTGGATCCTACTTTCCCACAGACGAGTCCAGACCTCAAGAGTGGTAACCAGGTCGCTGTCTACACTGTACCCAGGACTGGACTTCTCCTTTTGCACGTTGAGCTCGCATGAGGCTGGAACTCAGCCCCACCTCTGGGCAGCCAGACCAATGCTTTTGAACTTTCTGTTTTAAAATGTAGATACTGATCCTGGAAAGGAAGAAGTAAAACCATCTCACTATGATAATGGCATGATTTTACAGGAAATCCTAGATTTATAAAAATAAAACTAAACTAAACTAAAAAGAAAAACACAACCAAAGCTAGTAAACGATGAAGAATATAAGATCAATATATAACAATCAGTTGTATCTCTATTAATGAACAATCTGAAAATAAAAGTAAGGAAATGATTTCACTTACAATAGCATAAAATTAAATACTTAGGAATAAATTTAAGCAAGAATGCATGAATTCTGTATATAAAAAAACCACAAAACACCCTGGGAAAAAGTTAAAGAATACCTAACTAAATGCAGTGTTCATAGATTAAAAAACTCAATATTGCTAAGATAGCAATACTTCCCAAATTGATCTACAGGTTCAATGCAATCCCTATTAAAATTTCTTTTCCACTTATTGACCCAGAACAGTTTTATAGTTTTAGTTCTTACAACTGGGCCCTTAATCGATTTTGAGTTAATTTTTGTATCTCACATGAAATAGGAGTCCAAATTTATTCTTCTGTATCTGGTTGTCCCTGCAACATTTGTTAAAAAGGTTAATATTCTCCCACTGAGTAGTCATGGCACCACTTGCAGTCATACTCCATTTATCTATTTACAATCTTAAACAGAAGAATACAGTTGGAAGCTGCATACTTCCTGATTTCAAAACTTACTACAAAGTTACACTAATCAAAGCAGTGGAATGCTGGCCTAAGACAAAAATGGAATATAATTAAGAGTTGAAAGCTAAAACTAAAAAGCTCTGGGCAGGAAACAGGTACAAATCTTTGTGACTTTGGGTTAGACAATGGTTTTTAAAATATGACACCAAAGCCACATGAAACAACTTTTGTGTGTGAAAGGACACCAGCAAATAATTAAAAAGGAAGCCACAGGATGGATAAAATTATTTGCGTATCACATATCTGATAAGAGACTAGTGTCCAGAATCTATCTCTATATATATAAAAGCCTAATATACAAAGTATCCCCTCAGGAGTTTGACCACTTTGGAATTCAATCACTCGCTATGACGAGCACTGACCACCAAGGGGTTGCATGAAATGAAGGAAGACCCCAGTTGTCAGCCAACAGCCCTAATTTTGTGCACTGGGCCTCCAGTATATATAAATAACACTTTTAAAAATAAAAAGCCAAATAACCCAAATGTTCTGAATACATACTTCCCCCAAAAAATACACAATAAATTTCCAAATGACATGGAAAGATGCTCAACATTGTTATTCATTAAAGAAATGTAAATAAAAATCATAATGAGTCATCATTACATACTCTATAATTTTTTTTAAAGAAAGGAAACTAACAAGCATTGGTAAAGATGTAGAGAAATTGAAACTCTCGTACAATATTGGTAGGAAAGTAAAATGGTGCAGCTTTGTGGAAAACAGTTTGGCATTTCCTCAAAGAGTTAAACATAAAGTTACCATACAATCTGGAAAGTTCACAACCCAAGAGAATTAAAAATATATGTCCACATAAAATGTGTACATGAATGTTCAGAGCAGCATTATTCATAATAGCCAAAAAGGGCAACCAACCTAAATATTTCAATGGATAAATTAAATGTGGTTTAACCATATAATGGGATTATGAAACCATTACTTAATGAGTTATTTAACCTTAAAAGTTAAGGAAGTACTGACATGCCACAACATGGATGAACCTTCAAAATGTGCTAAGTGAAAGAAGCCAGACACAAGAGATCACATATTATATGATCCCATTTACATGAAATGTCCAGAATAGACAAAACCATGGAGACAGAACGTAAATTGGTGGTTGCCAGGGGGTGGAGAGAGGTGGGGAGTGGCACTGATTGATTACTAAGAAGCACGGCATTTCTTTCGTGGGGGGTGGTGATGGAGACATTCTGAAATTAGATAGTAATGATTGATAGTACATTGTGAATATTCTAAAAACTTCTGGATTCCAAAACTTAAAATCATACATTTTTGCCGGTTCAGTGTTGCTCGGTGGTTGAGCATTAACCTATGAACCAGGAGATCACGGTTCCAATCCCGGTCAGGGCACATGCCTGGGTTGCAGACTCCATCCCCAGTAGGGGGCCTGCAGGAGGCTGCCAATCAATGATTCTCTCATCATTGATGGTTGTATATCTCCTCCCCTCCATTCCTCTCTGAAATAAATAAAAATACATTTTTAATATAGTTTATTGATTTTTTTTTTTACAGAGAGGAAGGGAGAGGAATAGAGAGTTAGAAACATCAATGAGAGACATCGATCAGCCGCCTCCTGCACACCCCCTACTGAGGATGCACCCACAACCAAGATACATGCCCTTGACCAGAATTGAACCTGGGACCTTTCAGTCTGCAGGTCAACGCTCTATCCACTGAGCCAAACCGGTTTTGGCAATAAAAATACATTTAAAAAATAACTAAAATAGTGAATTTTACATTACATGAATTTTATCTTAATTTAAAATAATCATAATGATTTATAACTGATACATTAATCAAATACAATTTTTTATAAAATAAAAATACAACTTAAAAAATACGTTATCCTTTAATACTCCTTCTAACTCCTAAATTACCCAAACCTCCCCTTTGGTAGATTCCAGGTAGGAAGCCTGGTGGTGGGAGGCGGGATTAGTGAAGACTACCTCCCACCTTCCTCCAGCCTACTGGGCAGGGCAGGTGTTTCGGTTTCTCTGAGCAAAATATGAGAAGCACCACATCTGCCTCAAGACGCATGGAAAGAGGTGCAGATATAGGTGAGTTCCTTTTAAAGTTATGTTTTCCTCTAATTTTCACAGGGGTTCTTAGACTTGGGTGGGCAGCAGAACCACCTCAAGAGCTGATAAATGGGCAGCCTCACGCCTGAGGCTGATTCCATGGGTCGGTGGATGGTGCTTGGAGTAGAACTGTTGTATAGAACACTTTTTCTTATGCTAAAGAAAGCAGAGGTGATTTAACCAGTTACAAGTTTTTATGTCAGGTGTGGTTGTTATCGGTAGTTGGATAATTTAGAACTGTGTTTCTCAATCCAAAATACATATATTGCGGACCAGAAAGGTAATTTTACTCACTTAGGGTTGAGAGGGCCAAAGAAATGGGAGGGAGAGCAATGACAGGCTAAAGGGAACCAAACTAGGATGTAACTCGGAGTGGTTTGGGCTCTAGCAACATTCTCCTTCATACCCCCAAAGCCTTCCAGGCCCAGACCAGGAGTACCTCTCAATTTTTGAGTAAATGAATGAATAACCAACAAAAAAGTGGATTGGTTTTTGTAGATGCCCAATATCCCCTTTATTTTTAATTTGCTGAGAGTTTATGTCACGAATGGGTAGTGAGTTGTGTCAGATGCTTTTCTGCATTTATCAAAAAGGATCAAGTAGTTTTGTCATTATTCTGTTAATATGATAACTTATATGGATTATTTTTTAAAAGAACAAAATTCTTTTTTAAATCAATCATTATTGATTTCAGAGAGGAAGGGAAAGGCAGACGGAGATAGAAAAATCAATAATGAGAGAGAATCATTGATTGGCTGCCTCCTGCATGCCCCACAATGGGGATCAAGTCCACAACCTGAGCATTGAATGGTGACCCCCTGATTTATAGGTCAACACAACCCTGAGCCATGGTAATAGGGCAGATTAATTTTTCAAATATTGAACCAATCTCATATTTCTTGGATAAAGACCATTTGGTCCTGGTGTATTATCTCTTTTAAATATATTGTTGGATTTGATTTGCTAATATTTGGTTAAGGGTTTTGCTTCTATGTTCATGAAGAAGTTTGGTCTGTCATTTTAGGGTTTTTGTTTTTGTTTTTTGCAATATTTTTATCTGATTTTGATATCAGGATTGTGCTAGCCTCATAAAATGGTGTGGGAAGTATTCCATCTTATATTTCTGATAGTTTTTAAAAGATTCATATCATTTCTTCCATAAAGTTTCACAGAATTCACTAGAAAAGTCATCTAGCATTTTCTTTGTAGGAAATTTTTTTATAGATAACTAAATTTCTATGATAAATGCAGAACATTTCAGTTGGCCATATCATTTCATGTCCATTTTAGTAAGTTGAATTTTTAAAAGTTTTTTTCCCATTTTATTTAAGTTGTTGAATTTAAGATAAACTTAATATGTTTCTTTGTTATTAAAGTTGTAAGATCTGTAGCAATAACCATTCTTTCATACCTGCTGTTGACAGTTTCTGTTCTCGTTTTGTTTTCAATGAATCTAGCTAGTTTTATTACCTTTACAAATATTTTCCAAACAACCAGATTCTGTTTTGTGCCTTTTCTCCCTTTCATTTTCTATTTCTTTATTTCTTCTTTTATTTTATTATTTCCTTCCTTCCACTTATTTTGGGTTTAATTTGTTCTCTTTCCACTTCCTGAGTCACTGATTTTATTTTTTTATTTTTTTATTTTTTAATATATTTTATTAATTGTTTTACAGAGAGGACGGGAGAGGGACAGAAGTTAGAAACATCGATGAGAGAGAGACATCGATCAGCTGCCTCCTGCACACCTCCTACTGGAGATGTGCCCACAATCAAGGTACATGCCCTTAACCAGAATCAAACCCAGAACCTTTCAGTCCAAAGGCTGACACTCTATCCACTGAGCCAAACCGGTTTTGGCCTGAGTCACCGATTTTAGATCGTTGATTTTTAAACCTCTCTTTTTTCCAATTATAGCATTTTAAGCTATAAACATTTTCTCTAAATATTACATTACATTTAGTTACATTACAGTTAGCTACATTTCGAGAATTTTGATATGTGCTATTTTCATTATTATTCGGTTCAAAGCATTTTACAATTTGCCTCGTGATTTGTTCTTTGACTCATAGATTCTTTAGAAGCATGTTGTTGTACTCCCCAAGTTATGGAGGGTTTTCTAGGCATCTTATTGTTATTCGTTTCAGCTACTCTCAATGCCTAGATGGAGCCCTCAGTCACCCCAGAGTCAACCAGCCCTTATTATGATGAGCAGAGCATCTTGTGTGAGCCTCAGACCTCCACCTTCGCCATCTTCAACACCTCCATCCTGTACTGCCTGGTGTTCTTCCTCAGCCTGGCGGGCAACACTCTGGTGCTGTGGGTCCTGGTGAAGTATGAGAGCCTAGAGTCCATTACCAACGTCTTCATCCTCAACCTGTGCCTCTCGGACCTGGTGTTCTCCTTCCTGCTGCCTCTGTGGGCCTTGTCGCACCTCTGGGGCTGGGTGCTGGGAGACTTCTTCTGCAAGCTGTCCAACATGCTCTTCTCCATCAGCCTGGCCAGCAGCATCTTCTTCCTGACCATCATGACGGCCCATCGCTACCTGGCTGTGGTGAGCCCCCTGTCCTCCCTGCGAGTCTACACCCGCCAGTGCCGCGTGCTGGTGACCACGGCCGTGTGGGCGGTCAGCGTCCTGTCCTCCATCCCCGATGCCATCTTCCACAAAGTGTTGCACGAATCGGGATCTTCCCCGGAACGTCCCCAGTGTGATTACTCAGAACTCACGTGGTACCTGGCCTCGGTCTACCAGCACGTTGTCTTCTTCCTGCTCTCCATGGGCATCATCCTGTTCTGCTACGTGGAGATCCTCCGGACCCTGTTCCGCTCGCGGTCCAAACGGCACCACCGCACGGTCAGGCTCATCCTCACCATCGTGCTGGCGCACTTCGTCAGCTGGGCTCCCTACAACCTGGTCCTGTTCCTAGAGACGCTGGTCAAACTCGAGATCATTCAGAGCTGCCAGGCCTACCAGCGGCTGCAATATGCCTTGCTCATCTGCCGCGATTTTGCCTTCTCCCACTGCTGCTTCAACCCGGTGCTCTATGTCTTTGTCGGGGTCAAGTTCCGGAGACACCTCAAAAGTCTGCTCCGACACTCCGGGCTCTGTCGGTCCCAGGCGTCCAGCCCTTCCCCGTCACCTCACTCCCACGGTGGTTTCCCGTATGAGGGCGCCTCCTTCTATTGAAAGGGAGTTTGGTGCTGCGGGTTGAGATGGACGGAAGAGATGGAGTGATAGCAAAGGAAAGTGGTACCAGAAAGAGCATTGCGGAAGGCACAACGCTGGGGATGCTACGGCTGCAGGGGTGGGAGGTGAAAGAAATACAGTACACCAGGAGGTCCTACCGCAGAGAAGGGACTCCCTGCCTGGAGATTTTATATTGCCGACAAGAAAAACGTTTCTTGGATTCTGAGTTTATTATTCCTTCCTTCACTTATTCATTCATTTAAACATAGATTTTTTTTTTAAACCATAGTTGAAATATGATGGTCTGGTCACAGGACTGCAGACCTGCCACGCCTGAAACATATAAAATCCCTAGCGGTACCTAAGGAAGATCCTCTCTCTTCACAGCATTTCCACCTCCACACTCCCTCAAACAAAATCAAGAGGAGAGGAACCTTGCTGATCTCCATACAGGAACGTGCCTTCAAGCCCAGGGCTGCCCCAGACCTCATATGACACCAGCCAGAGCGAAACTTCCTGGACCGCACAATCTGTGTTGCATATCTAGAACCTTCCTTGGTGGCCCCACAATATGTGTGGTTGGTTGAGTAAGTGGATAAGGAGACTTTCATTTTGGTGTGTGTGTTTTTTCTCTACTTCCATTTCCTCTTCTGACTCTTGCTTATATTACATCTTCCAGTCAACTCCAGGTACTGTTCATAGGCTTCCCATGAGTTCTTCTCCAGAACCCACCAGCCCAGCCGTCACCTGCTTTGTTGAATTCCCATGGTTTTCATTTGTGAAAGCTGCCTCTGATGGGACAAAGAAACCCACAAGCATGGAAAGCCCAGTAGAAAAGGCCCCCAAAGTAAACTGGCTGAGAAGTCTCTTGGGATTTGAATCCTGGACCCAAACCGCAAATCCAAGCTCTCTACTCACTCACTGTGACCTTGGATCCCTCAGAACCTCAGTGTCCTCCTTTGTAAAACTATCTATCAACCACACAAAGACAGATTCTACTCACTCAATGGAGGTGCACATAAGGTTATGTGTATAAACTGTTTGCTTTGTAAATCATTCCGCCCAGACTAATATGAATTATTGTTGTAATCATCTAATAAAAACAGGAAAAAAAAATCATTGTATCATATGCACAAATAAATCTCTACCCAAGATCATTACATAGGATTCTTAAAATTTCTATGCTTATGGGGGGGAACTGGGTTAGGATTTGGGGTGAAGGGAGGGACACAGAAGAAGGGCTGGAGATAAAGTGTGAAATAAATCCTGTGTGAATCAGGATGGTGGCAAATTGGCTCCATGTAGGCCTTAGGCAAAATTGTCTGAGGCCAAGTCTGTCTTGCGTGTTCCCTGCCTCAGTTTTTTGTCCCCATCTCTCCTCTGGCCAACACCCAAGTCTCTGTCTCCAAATCCAGAGCTTCCCCCTCCCCCACTGTCTCTTAATCCAACTGTGTCTGAACAAGGACCACAGAGGGAATGATACTGCTTTCTGCCCGGAATTTCTTTTTCACACTAAAGTTTTTGGAACTCAAGTGTATTCTGCACTTACAACACATGCACAATTCGACTCAAATTCTAGCCACATTTCAAATTCTCAAAAGTCACACATGGACGGGGCTGCTTTCGAGAAAGATCCCAACACCTTTGTTTGTGTGTCCTGGGAGATTGAAAAGGTTAACTAACCTACAGCCAAAGAAAAAGCTAGTAGGAGTTGTCCACCTCAGCTCCGCGGAGCATGCTGGGAGTTGTAGTCTGAGCCCCCTACGCCCCTGGGGTCCGACGGGCGTTGTAGGCCTCGGGGCTCGTGGAGCATGCCGGGAGTTGTAGTCCGCACCCGCCGGTGGCGGGCTCTGCGTGTCATGGCCGTCCGCGCCGCGCTCCCGCAGTCTTCCGCTTGGCCCCACAAAGTTTCGGTTCTGCCCAGCGGTGGACCCACTAGCGCGTAAGTGCCACCGGGGGGGGCCGGCCGGACTCTGGGGGCGCCCGGGCTGCTCTCGGGGCCGGAGCGGAAAACTTCGAGGCACCTGTTGCCCCTTTCCGTTCGCACGCCTCCTGGGTGTCCCGCAGACGCCGAGCCCTTGTCCAGCGAGCGGGCCTGGGCAGTGTCCACGGCGGCTGAAACCAGCCCTGGCGCCCGGGCTGCCTCTGGTGACCAGTTAGAAAGACAGACGACCCCCCTCCCACCTCCCCCCGTCCCCCAACACCAGCTCCCAGACCTCCAACGGCCGAGGGGCCGCAGGGGAACCCACCTGGTGGGGCGGGGGAGGTCGCAGAACCAGCCTGGAATGTTGCAGGCGCAGCGGGGAGGGGTCCCCAGCTCTCGGCGTGCTTTGTCCAAGCCACGGACCTCAGGAAGCCAGTTCCTGGCTCCGCGGGGCCAGGACTGCCCAGACCCTTCGCTTTGCACGCGCCCCCACGGATGCCCGGGTCTCCCCGCTCCTCCCAGGAGAGGTTGGTTGGTTCATCCCGAGGCATCCATCCCTCCTTCCTCCTCTCCCCCTCACCCTCCACCCCGTGTGCCCAGCCAGACACGGGCTCTCAGCGGGCCGGCCCCAGGGCCGCCGTCCTCGCTGAAACACCTGTGGGTTTGCGGAGCGGCTCCCGGGTGGCCGCTGGGGGATGGAGAGAGGCTGCTGCGTCGTGTGCTTATTTGTATAAGAAATCTTTGGTGCGGTTGACACATTGTAACCACGTGGCTCCCCTGTTAACTGCATCTTCTGGTGCCTTTTGTCGCTCTCAACAGTTTCCCATTGGCTGCCCTCCCCAGGAAAAAAAGAAAAAAAAATATATATAGAGAGAGAGAGCGCTTAGTGAAACCGCCCGGGCTGGCCACAGCCTCTGCGCCCCTCTCTCTGCTCGTCTGCAACCACCCACAGCAGCTTCCGTTTCCGACGGAGAAGTGGGTCAGGGGCTCGGAGGGCAGAGGATCAGGCCTCCCTCTCTGCGCGCTGCCCTCCTGCGAGCTTAACTTGCCCAGCCACCTGCCTGCTGTGGATGCTGGGGGCACAGCCAGGGGGGAGTGCTGTCCCGCTGAGGTTTCCTGCTGGCAGGGCCCCCACCTGCGGAAGAAGGGGCCCAGGGATGAGTGTGGGCCGCCCTCGGCCCCTTCTCCCCGTGTTATGCCCAGAGCTCGGGGTCCCCAATCATCCACCACTAAGGAGCCCTTTCCGATGCAAAAGCAAAGAGTCTTTATTCAAACCCGGGTTTGGCTCCCAGCCTCTTTCTGGGGCAGCAGCGAGGCGAGAGAGCGAGCCGGGCGGGAACAATGAGTTCTATGGGGTAGGATCATTAGGGGGCTTAGGAAAGTGATGAGGGTGACAGAGATTGGTCACTTGAATTGGGGTCTTTCTGTGGTTTTAGCCTTATTAGGGCCTTAGCTGTGTCCCTGGAGCTTCATTGGTCCATTTGGGTGGGGGTCGGGGAAGCTAGGACATGGCTGGCACCCCTGTGGCCACTCCCAGAAAAGGGAGGGGGTTTAGGCAGGGGTCCCAGCCCTAGAGGACAAGAT